>JBBPQT010000597.1:0-13362 GCA_038092715.1 Boletus smithii | reverse complement strand
GGCAGGGGGGGGGGATGAGATTCCGAATAGACTTTATTCCCCCAGAACAAGGACAGTCTGCGAGCAAGTCCTCTTCTCGGAAATTTCCGAATCCCGCATACCGCACACAAGTGGTCAGGCAACTACACGAGAACTTCGGGCCCAGTGGAGATGTATACTATGTACATGGACAGCGGGATCATACAGCAAGAATGCACTCTCGGAAACAAGACTTTACGAGGTTTTACGTAGAGCCTAACCCTTCTCGGAATCCACGGGCAAATTCTTTCAACGGTTGCATGAACCACCCGAACAGACTCGGTGCCTCCCTCTCTAGTGGCTCGTACGTCTCCGTCCGTGGGCGGTTCGCTGGGCGCTCATCTTCCTCCACTTCATCTTCATCTTCTTCCGCCTCTTCTTCACGCCCCCGCTTCGTCCCGACTGTGACGGCAGCAGGGGAGCTTTCAGTAATCGTAGTTGTTTCCGTCGAATTGCTACTCGAGCCCTCCCCCACAGGCGTGGGTGATGACCTGCTTGCAGAAGCTTGTGAATGGGTACTCGATGTGGAGGGTGGGGGGACCACGCGTGGTCTATACGACGTGGATCCCTGTGGGGTGATCGGTGCAGGGGTCATTCTGTTGTTATATATGAGGCCTAAACCAACCAAGTATAAAAAAGCACTGACGGTATACACTTCTCCTTGTGTTCCGTCCATTCAGTCAGGTCATAATCCAACTCACCCCCCAATGCCACCGTCGACATGCAGTTACCACATTGCACGTATTTTGGTGAACACACCTTGACCTGTGGATCGTTCAACAACACTATCTTCCGTTCCGCAGTAGCGACTCTGCTACTGGGGCTAAAGCTTGGCTTAGATGGCGTACGGCGGACAGAACGAGGGGCTGGCGGAGAACTAGGACACCGCAGCCGATGACTTCGCCAGTTGGACAAGGTATAGTCACTGACTGGGGAGAGTCTGATCCATTTCTGACAGACTCGACATAGGACTCTCTGAGGCTCCACTTCCTGAACCTGCGGATCGTTCCGAAGAAGGGCTCGTCTCTGTCCTCTCGTCTTCCGGATTAATCTGGTCGGAGAGGATGATGGTGCTTCTGGATTTACTTCTGTCTGTGCGACACTGGTTGTGGGTGATGGCAATGTTATTGATTCTTCTGCTTTTACTTGGACGTCTGTGTCCGCTGTTTCTGGTGTCTGTCTTGTGGTGTGTTCAGATCGAGCAAGCAGCCAATTAGGTGCATACTTACTGTGGTGTAGGAGCGGGTGGAGGTGCTGGCGAAGATGCACGATCGCTCATGATAAGGAATGTAGGGGGTCAGGAGGTGGAAATATACAGGGAATAGAGGACAAGGACAGTCAAGTCCTGTCCGTGTGGACAATTAAACGGCTGCGCCCACAACTACTTATAATGACCCTCCAAATACGGCCAAACTCGATCGTTATCGTACAAAGCCTACTTGAAGGTACACAAATGGCGTACAACAGCTATCACAACACGCTACTAAGAATGCATAATGGCTCTACGAGTACGAATGATAAAGTCACAGAATATGTGCTCCGGCATCCTCCTTACGAGGAACCACTGGAGGGTGCAGAGGATGGGTCATACCGCTCAGATGAAATATTCGGTTGTGGAAGGTCAATCTGAGGATCGATAACAGGGTAATACGGAGCGCGTGGGTAGCCCGTTGATGGTCCCTCGCCGGGACCATGGCCGGGATGCTGTACTGCAAGCATGTGGTACGGAGACGGCCCATACACATGAGAAGGGAACATTGCTGGCGCTATCCCGGCCTGAGGCGGGTGTGGAGGCATAGATAACGGCGGATGACAAGGATGCTGGACGCCAGTAAGCATTTCTGTGGAAGTTGTTTGGCCATGACGACGACCTGAACTACCTCCGTCCGAGGTATCTGCCTCTTGCCTAGGTCGATGACAACATTCACCCTCGAGCCCCTGCTGCACGCATGTAGCACAGACACGGTCGACGCACTGATACCCTTTTCGAACGCAAGTCGCGCATGGCCTGCACGCAGCAGAGATCATCGGATGAATGGCGATCAGGTGTGGCAACCACGTTACCTTATCCCATCGCAACGTACTTTATCGCGTCTGGATCTTGATCAGACAGGTTTCATCAAACGGGCATCAAACTCCTCACCTGCATGTCGCACACGCCTGCAGCAATCACAATAAGTCACGTCAATAACAAAACAGAATCGCAGAATGAGCTGACCGCCTTCACCCGCGTTCCGTGACCCCTCCCTTTCCTTTGTACACTCACGCACTCTTTCCCTTGATCGATGCACTCCTTGCAGGGGCGAGCGTCCTCGCATTTGCGATTCTCCTGTCGACATCCTTCGCAACGAAGCTTGACAAGCTTCGGGCCCCGTCCAACATGAACACACTCTTCGCCCCGCGCAACACACCGTGAACAAGGTCGTTGATCATCACACTACCAAAAAAACGCCTCCAACGGTCTACACAAACACACACAAAACAAACCACACACCTTTTTATTATCCCGACGACAACTCTGACAGGCCAACTTGGCACGCTCGCTCTTCTGGCGATTCCGAAGGACTAACACGGGCGGTGCCACATCGGTGCGCACCCCCGTCGTCACCTGCTCCTCTATACATTCTTGTTCCATTTCTCGACAACGCTGACATGGTTTGCCACCTTCACAACGAACGCGCGCTTTGCGACAACTTTCGCATCCATCGATACATTGATCGATGGTGTACCCCTTCTTAACACACGCGCCACAGGGCCTAGATAGATGCGGTCTCAATGACATATCTGCGAACATGCAGGCTGCCTACCTTGTACCATCGCAGCGAATTTTATCGCGCCTGATGTAGACCGGTGAGGAGTGCTCGCGTTAACGGAATCAGAGGATGATATTACCTGCAACTCGCACAAGCCTTGAGATTGTGGGATGTCAGTTGAGGTTCGAAACTGAACAAGGGACTCGGCAAACCTTAACGGCCCTTCTTGGCCATGCTGTCGTTATGATGTCGGAAACCGGGATCGGTGTTGGGTCAGGCGGCGGCTGGGAATCCATCCGGGACTCTGGTCAAGATGGACAGAAGGCAAGGGTCGCGTGGGAATTTCGCTATTTTTCCATCTCAGCACGATCTATTCCTGCCTAGATAACATGCAAGTGCTTCAACTTGAACACTGAACAACGAAGCGGTAATAAGTGCTGCGGGTAACTATGCTTGATGTGCTATGTGGTATTATTTAAAGGATTGTGTGACGTGGACACCCATTATTTAATTATTGGTAGACGGCGACATAGTTGAGCACCCATTTGGCATCTAAAAGGCGACCTAAGCAAAGAGGACAACGAAACAATGATCAACCAACTCACCGACAAAGTTGGTCGCGTTCGCAACCATGGCGGAACACGTCCCGGGGCAACCAGAACTGCCATAAGCACCTCCAGCCCAGCCACCGCAGATGGTCGTATCAATGATCATCGAGTGTTGGTAGAAATTGGCGGTAATGTCGCACGTCTGAGAACTCCAGTAACCTGCTGGAGTACCCCAATTTGCAGGCGTAGGCGTTTTGTTGGTGATATCCGCAGGGATGTTTGCGCGGGCAAAGTGCCACATGGACATCCCGGCCGACGTGTCCCAGAGGAGCGCGTAGACACCTCCGTTAGCACCGTTAAACCCATAACCAAACGAAGTAGGATCTGGGTCGGAAATGCCACACCCAGCGTCGGCAGTCTGTGTGCTATAGCAATTCGTGTTGAGGGCATTGCCAGTGTATGGGGTAGGGGTGGTGTTGAGCGTGCAGGCATTCGATGTCCCAGTGTGGAGAGTCATCTGGTTGCTAGCCTGATCATTGACGCCCTCCACAATGTCGATCTCTCCTGCGTAAGGCCAGTTAGGTCCATTGGTCTGTAGTTTTCAGTTGTGTGGTTAATCCAAACCAGGGATAAAGATAAATGACGAACCCAAAAGCTGGGCCATGTACCACAGCCAACCGGCATAGCAGCGGCGTCTAGGATAAATAAACCACCGGTGTAGTTTTTATTCGAGGTAATGCGAACACTGCCAATTAATATTGATGAATTAAGCAACACGCGGCCAAGCGCACGCAACGCCTCACGAATTGCGGTTTCCACCAGCGGGGACGGTACTCCAGGAGTCGACAGCAAGGACAGTGGTATTGTCGCAACCGTCGACATATGCAAGACCCTGGGTTGTTGCATTTTGCATGCTCTGGTAGTTCACGCTGCCATTCGTAGGGTCTGGGCCGGTAAAGAATGTCCATTCTCTAGAAAGAGTTGGATCGCGAGTCGAGGTACATGCAGAATGAATGCGTACGAGAAGAAATCTTGGGCTTGGTAAAAGTCTTCGAGGAGGTATGTCTTGTTAGGACTTTGACGGGGGACGTTGCGGTGGCGAGATCTCGACACGGTTCTATGAGCACCAACCAGGGTGCCAAGGGGAATAGCGGCCAAGAGAGCAATGAAAAGAGCGTACATCCTGATGCACAACGATGAAAGAATGGAGGAAGGTCGAGGGAATCAAGAATGCCACTTATGTTGGTTCATTGCGATGCGACTGCGGAGAGAGTCTGGCCTGAACGGTGTGCTCGCTTGCCTTGTGCCTCGAGGCAGCCTGAATCACAAAAAGAGAAAACATTGAAGGAATGTCCACTGCCAAGCCGCGTAGGCAACCATCAGACCTTTCCTTTTTCGTCACAATAGCATCACAAGGGATCTCATTACCATTGGAAAGCTCATCCACAGGTATTTCGCGCTCGAATCTCATCCCGGCGGGACAAGGTTGTGAGCTGAAACCGCATCTCAGATACAGTGATGCGCCCTGTGGATCTTCAAGCTCGTTCGATGCACCGCCTGCAGGGTCGAACGCCTTTGCCAATCTCCGATTTCATCGATAGCCTTCGAGTCCGACATGAACGCGCCTGCATGATCAAGGTCGTTGATGTTCTCCAATGTCATTTCTTGCAGCAGTGCACTCGCGGACGATGTCAACTACTCAAATTGACGTTGGTAATCTCGAAAGCTATTCTTGTGAACGAAGAGTGCGGATATGGATCATCCAAGGAAAGAGACTACTTGTCCGCTCTCTCTCTCTCCCGTTCCTGCCGGGGAACCGCTCACCATGGTACACACCTATCCATACAAGGTCCGATGCGATTTCATCTCGCGAGCAACAGCCTCTTTTCCACGACGTCCTTCAAACCTGTAGTCCCAAAAATATAACGCCGGAGTTGCTCCGATAAACAACTGTACCACGATGCATTATTGTTCAAAAAGGTGGAACCCCTTGCAAATGGATGTTTCATCCCGCTCTGCCTTTTCCGCTCCTCGACGGTCCCATGTGGTTTTAATGAAAAGAAAGGCGCGTGACCCGCACACCACGGTACAATTGCAATTATTGATAGACGGCGACGTAGTTGATCACCCATTTAGCGGCTAAGATGGCGACCTGAGCCAAGAGAACGACGACACAATGGTCCACCCGGCAACTCACCGACAAAGTTGGTCGCGTTCGCAACCATCTCCGAACACGTCCCGGGGCAACCAGAACTGCTATAAGCACCTCCGGCCCAGCCACCGCAGATGGTCGTATCGATAATCATCGAGTGTTGGTAGAAATTGGCGGCAATGTCGCACGTCGCAGAGCTCCAAAAGCCCGCTGGAGTACCCCAGTTTGCAGGCGTAGGCGTTTGGTTGGTGATATCCGCAGGGATGTTTGCGCGGGCAAAGTGCCACATGGACATCCCGGCCGACGCGTCCCAGAGGAGCGCGTAGACACCTCCCTGGGCATTGTTAAACCCATAACCAAACGAACGCGTATCAACGTCCAGGATGGAACATCCAGCATCGGCACTCTGTGTGCTATAGCAATTCTTGTTGAGGACACGCCCAGTAAACGTGTTCGTACCGGCCGTCGTATTGATCGTGCAGGCGTTCGATGTCCCACTGTGAAGCGTCATCTGATTGTTCGCCTGATTGTTGATGCCCTCCACGATGTCAATCTCTCCTGCCTGAGGCCAGTTAGGTCCGTTGGTCTACAGTCAACAGCAATTTAGTCGTGCCCGATTGTATAAACCAAGGCGTGAACGACGAACCCAAAAGCTGGGCCATGTACCACAACCAACCGGCATCGCAGCTGCATCCAGGATAAACAAACCACCTGTGTAGTCATTATTCGACGTGATCCGAACGCTGCAAATATCGATCAATCCATCAACGCGCCGGCCGAGTGAACGCAACGACTCACGAATTACGATTTCCGCCAACGGGGACGGTACTCGTGGAGTCTATCGCAAGGACGAGTGAGTTGTCCGCGCTGTTCACATACGCAAGTCCCTGGGACATTGCGTTTTGCATGCTCAGGTAATTCACATTGCCGTTCGTAGGGTCCGCGCCGGTAAAGAACGTCCACTTTCTAGAGGAGGTTCGGATCGCGAGCGACGTGGTACAAGCCAAATGGGATACATACGAGAAGAAATCCGAACCCTGATACCAATCTTGGATGGCATATGTCTTGGCCGCACTTTGGCTGGCGAGTTCCTGGAGGGGAGATCTGGGCGTGGTGCTCAGAGCACCCACCAGAGCTCCAAACGGAATCGCGGCCAAGAAGCTAACGAAGTGAGCGTACATCGGAAGGCCTGTCGAATGATGAAAAGAAGGATGCTACTAGATGAAGGATACTTGAGTTCTGGGGAAGAACGGGGGGGGGATCAGGACTGAAGTGGGGCATCGATTTTTATACAAAACTCTCCACTACATGATGGTGCGCCGCGGCTTTGTTCGGGCCTGTCGACGAGACGATGCTGTGAGCCCTTTGACCATGAGGGGGGTCATTGATGCGAACGGCGTAAGCTGGAGATTAGGATCATTTCGCATCGGGAAATGAAACAGGACAAAGGAACGTACTAATTAAACGATAGCCCGAAACGTTCTAGTACACGGCCGAGTATCGGCCAAGCTCGCAGCCTGCCAGTGCAGAATTGCGGCCGAGCCAGACCGTCTCGTCAGACGTTCAGGTCAAGTCTGTGTCCTGCATAAACGTCAGTTTAGTATCGAGTTGATCATGAATGTTTCTCCCCTTCCACGGGGTTGCCGTCATATCATCATGCGATATGATAAAGTTGGCCTCGGAAACCCACAACTTGCGCTTCAACACGCTCATGACTGCCACCACCAGCCCGATTTCATCCGCACGAGACGGTTATGAATGACCTCCTAAACCCACGGCGGACGCTTTCATGGCAACCGTATCGTCACTTTCTATGTATATTTGATGAGCTGTGTGGTAGTATATTTTTGCAGTCATGATCCTACCTTTTCCTTGCCAACCGCCCTTTCCAGGCACCCAAAGGAATCGCTGGAAGACACTCGTCGATTCTTCTATCATGACCTTTATTGAGTTATTCAATTCGATCCCAGTTTGCAGATCAACTTGAAGCGGCAGGTTTGTTCCAGTTGATCGACCCAGGAGTTCAACTTAGTCTGGTGACCAGACCAGCCCTTTTGGTGTAAACGAAACTTACCAGACCGTCCATCGACGACTTGCCTTATTAGACGGTCTCGTCAACAGACTAGACTCAACTTGGGCATATACTTACTTCACCTTTCGATCCGATGGTGATTGGTCGGAGATGAGCACGCCAAGAATCGCCCAACCTTGCCACAAAACAAAATTCGAAATTCTAATACATATATGTACCATTCAAGTATTCCCAAGCGCACCCCACACTCCTTCCCAGGATAGCGCAGTTTACTAAACCAAGCCATCAGTCGGTGATTCAGCGGGAAATGACTGATCAAAAAAAGCTGCGCGCACCGTGATGACGGTAGGTTTGTCTCTTTGCAAGAATTCCTTGAGCTTCGTGATCTCTAATGCCACTTCGATGAGACCCTTGAGACCCTCTGCAGTATCCCTGCTTAACTCCTTCTCCCCCGCGTCTGGTCCGACGTAGCGTTCGACGTACATCCTCACCGTGGCGCCTGCGCTGCCCGTACCGCTAAGCCGGAACACCACTCTCGAGCCGTCATCGAACAACACGACCTGGCCCTGGTTCGCGCTGACACTCTTGTCGATAGGATCGGTGTACGAAAAGTTCGAGACAGAGGCGATCTTGTAATCTTGGTCCGTGCTCTTTGAACGATGACTCGTGTTTGCGAACGAGGAGGTCTTGATGGCTTCGTTCAGCAGCGCGACCAACTTGTTTGCACCTTCCGAGGAAACCTCTTCGTAGTCGTAGCGGCTGAAGAATGAACGACCATAGGTGGCATAGTGCTTCCGGAGGAGTTCATTAATGCCAATGAGCTTGTTGGGAGACTCCTTGTTGGCGGCCGCAAGAATGTTCAACCACGCTTCCGGTCTATATGTGAGCAGCCGCCGAAACCCGGAACGGGGTCATACTTACCGACAATGGCCCACAGTCCGTCCTTTTCGCGGATATGGTCTGAGCCAGTTCCGAAAGATTCCTCTCCGCAGATAGAAAGGCGTCCTGCATCCATCAAATTTCCAAAGAATTTCCAGCCTGTTAGAGAATTTGGTGAGCCAAGTGGGTATATGCCGGCTAAAACGACATGCCAGTGGGAACCTCAAAGTATTCGAGACCCTTTTTCTGTGCAACAAGATCAATGGCCTTGCTGGTCGGCATACTGCGAGCAAGACCTTTCACGCCCCCCTTGAAGTAAGGGATGACGTGTGCCCAGTCCGCGATGATAGCGACGGAGTCGGACGGCGTGACGAACGCGCCCTTGCCATAGATCATGTTCCTGTCACCGTCACCATCACTCGCAGCACCAAACTGGATACCGTTCTTCTCCACGACCTCGACAAGAGAATGCGCATAAGTCAAGTTCGGGTCAGGGTGTCCTCCACCAAAGTCCGGCAACGGGACGCTGTTCTGGATCGCGGTCTCGGGGAGACCGAACTCCTCGATGAAGATCGCGCGCGCATAGGGACCGGTGACACCATGCAGACCGTCGAACAGGACGCGGAACGACTCTGCATTGTTGTGCAAAAAGTCTTTGATGAGCGCGAAATCAAAGATCTCCTTCAACAAGATGACATAATCCGCGACGGAATCGATGATCTGCACTTGAGAGGGTCCGTAGGTGGTCTCGCCAATCTTTGAGAGATCGATCTGGGGTGTAGTACAAGGTCATATATCGACGACGACTGCCTCGGGCGAGATAAGCGACGTACAGGCGCAGCCTCGATGGCTTTGTATCTCTTGATCGTCTTCGTGGCCTCGTAAATCTTGTTTGTCACGTTCTCGGGTGCAGGACCACCGTTGGACACGTTGTACTTGATCCCAAAGTCGTTGTCTGGACCACCAGGGTTGTGGCTCGCCGTGAGGAGGATACCACCGTCGGCCTTGTACTTTCGGATCACGTTGGACGCGGCGGGGGTGGACAAGATCGAGTCCTTGCCAACGATGAACTTTTTCACGTCGTTGGCGGAACCAATCTTCAAGATGGTCTGGACGGTCTCTGGGGAGAAGTAACGACCGTCACCTCCGATGACAAGCGTTGCGCCCTTTGCATTGATAGAATCCAAGATGGACTGGATAAAGTTCTCGGTGTAGTGCTACAAGAGAGGGTGTGTGTGTGCTTGAGCATGGCGGTCTCTCAGCGGAATGCGTCGATCGCGTACGGATTGTTGGAACACCTTGACCCTACAACCCGTCGATTAGACGGCGTCGAGAAGAACGGCGTGGGTGTAACAGACCTCTTCCTCAGCCCGGACGTGCCAGGTTTCTGGCCGTCAAAGGGTTTGGTGGGTATTTCCTTGACTTGATGAGCCATCGTTGTACTAGTAGACCAACCACTCGCACCCGGTCGACCGCTTTTATCAACATTTCTTGATCACACGTGAAAACTCGCCCCGTCCGTACCCGCATGCGCAAACCAGCCCGGGTTTGTATCTAAAGTCTTCCCCTTTCACCGCCCTGTACGTCCTCGCCAAAGGTCTCTGCGAACGCTCTCGCCAGGTGCGGTATCACGTCCTGAGTGACCAGCCCACGACCTTCCACTTCGAACGCCCTCCTGCTGCTCGTACGCGTAACGATGCTTCCACCGATCGCAGCCAAGATAGGCAGTCTCGACACCCGAAGACTGTGATCCCTACAACACCCGTCAGAAATACCCCCAAACGCGCAACACAACGAACGCACCCAAACGCCCCTTCCTCATAACACTTGCCCCACGCCAGCATCGCACCCACACACCCACTCAACACGTCCCCCTGTCCCCCACACCGCTTCATCCCACCCTCGACATCCACCTCCACCACCTCCCTCACCTTCTCCCCCTCCCCCACCCGAATCCCACTTGCATCCAAATCCGCCTCCTCCCCCGTCGTATCACTCGCAATCACATCCCTCCCCCCCTTCTCCAACACAACAACCCCCCCAAGCCTCCTCGACACCTCCGCAGCCCTCTCCCTCTCCCCCACCTCCCCCCCAACACCCACCTGCTCACACAACCGCTTAAACTCAACCACGTTCGGCGTCAACACCCCCCGTCGGTACCCCCTCACGAGCGACACCTCCTGTCCGACCATCCACAGCGCATCCGCGTCCAACACGACAAACATGGCCCGCGATCGGGCGAGGGCGAGTGCCGTGCGCGCGTAGTGCTGCATGTAGCTTTCCCGGCCGAGTCCTGGGCCCAGGACGAGGACGTGTAGTCGTGCGAGGATCGCATCGATGTCTTTCTTCACTCTGTCTTGCGGACTATATGTAACCCCGTGCGGACCGATCCGTGAGCGTCAGTGGGCATGGGTAGAAAGTAGAAACACGTACGCATCTTCACACAGGATAGGATGGACGATCAAGTCGGGCGAGTAGGATTTGATCGCTTGGGCTGCAGTCGGCGCACAGATGACGTGCGAGAGGTCAGCGCCCTGCATGGGATCGTCCGCGTCAGACGCTGTCTCGCTAGTGTGGACAATCATACCAAGCGAAGCGCAGACATGGCTGCAAAGAACGGTGCGCCAGTGTAACTATGTCATGTGTGAATGAGGGGTCGCGCGCGGTAAGACGACGAACTCGAGAGCCCCTCCCAGGACGCCTACCCTGCCTGCGTAATTTTGAATCTCACGAACTCACGAACTTGGACGAGGACGCACCTGACTGGCCTTTATGCAGGGTCCCGTTGAGAGGCGGAATAATTTGTTTTATTTGATCGATGATTACTTTTGGGACGGGCATGTTGACTGTACACCTCCAAGGAGTTGATGTCATTTAATTACAGAATATTCAAGCCAATAGGATATCGGGGAGAACGGCGAGTGATACAACATGTATGTACACGAGCGTTGGCCGGCGCTACCAGTGCCACCCATCGAACAACAGAGAGACAAGGGGTAGACGCAAAACACTATTAAGCTTTAAATTTGTATCGTAAAAGAGAAAGACGACTTCGACGTGGACCAAATGAAGGGAGCTTGCACCTGGGAATCCAACCAGAGAAAAGGATTGTTCAAGGGGTAATATGTACTGTGCAACAAACTGACCGGACGGTGATGAGAGACCCAAGCAAGGGTCTAATAATTTCAAAATATAAGTGAAAAGTGGTCGATGGCGCGATTGAGCCACCGAGGGTCATGCGGTTGGAACGCCAGGTGGAGTTCCAGTATGCCAGAAGGAGCCCAAGAAAGCCCCGGCGTTGGACATGATTTCCACAGCACGACCGACAAGGGTGCCCTGCTGGCCATCGTCTCCGTGTCGGGTGGGACTCCTAGAACTACCGGAAGAAGGTTTCCGTTCATGGCGAGCGATGGGTGAGCGCGGAGGTGACTTGGAGGGAGAGGGTGGAGAGCGCATGGGAAGGACCGGCGAATTGGCGGGAGTGGGTTGACGCGAGATGGATTCCTGTTCCTCTTGTGCGTAACTGGGGGAAATGGGTATTGATGTGGATGGCGCCTCGGTGTAATTCGTCTGAGTAATCGGCTTAGCGTCGAGTACAAGGCGTGGTGGGGAGCGGGAAGTGGACGCCGAGACGACGGTAAGTGTGGAAGATCCGGACGAAGACGATTCGGAAGTGCGCTTCTTTCGCACCTCGGGAACAGGCGGTTGCTCCGGTTGGGGTTGTTCCACGACCGCGCACGCAGCAACGTGTGAATTCTCGGGGCTCAAACTGGAATTGGATCCAGAGCCTGAATGCGAGCCGGATCTTCGCGGTAACCGATCTCGTCCTCTCTCCGCAGTCCTTCTGCCCTCACCTCTCGCATCACGTTCCCGATCTCTCACGCCGACACTGCCTATACTGAGCGCACCATTTGCGTCGGGACTCAAGCGGCCAAGTGGACTGTCAGTATTGAGGCTTTCCCGATCCGAAAACGACGATGTGCGCGTGATACTGCGTCCACGGGACTGTTCAACCTGTGTCTGGGAAGGCAATGAGGAGGATGACGCAGAGCGGCCTCGTAAAGGGCCGGGATCTGATGGAGCAAGAAAGGCGCCACCAGTACCCTGGGTGGGTGCATTTGAACGAGGAACAACAGTAGCCGAGCTCGAGGGAGCAACATTGGCGGACGGGGTGATCGTATTGGGCGAAGGGGTGCGGGAACGCGATCTACTTCGGGATCTGGAATGTGACCTTGACCGCGGGATGTCGGGGTGGCCATCTGGAGAGTTGACGATGACTTCGGGACCACCTGGACTATGTTCGATTGTAACCGTAGAAGCACCCTCTGTACGACGAGGTATGCGAGTGGTCCTTGGATCAACACCTGGGCCAAGAGGGTGTGTAGCGCCTGGCGAATCGACATTGTGCTCTTGTTGTACCACCGGTGCTTGTGTCGCAGAGGGAGGTGAACCGGACATGGGCTGATCCAAGAGCAGTGGCTGGACTGTCAGACTAGCCTCGGATGCTACTGCTTGTCTATCCTCTCTGATCATTTCCTCATTCTCCGAGTAAACATACGATGGGGGTACGTAGACGAGTTCGACAGGTGCACCATAGGGGGACCAGGCGTTGGGATTACGGGAATCACGAGGGTGACGGGGGTACGAAGGCAAATGAGTGTGGGGGAGCGGGTAGTGGGAACACTCGTCCTCGTCGTCCATCTTTGTTTTGAGGATGGTGGGGGCAATGAGGGCAATGGTGACCAGTTCCTTGTCTGTGCTTGGGGAGCGCATGATGAAGCCTCTGCTGCGACGCCTATGATGAGCAGCGGACACAGATCGAGCCTTGGGTGGGCGCGAGGGTGGGGATGAAGAGGGGGTGGAGGAGGAGGAGTGGGAAGGAGAGCGAGGGATGGCAGGGGGGGCATGACGGAGTCGCACCTGAAGGACGTCGTCGTCGTCGTCGTCGTCTTCCGAGGTGGATGAGGAGGGGGGGGATAC
>JBBPQT010000596.1:0-13365 GCA_038092715.1 Boletus smithii | reverse complement strand
GACAAAGACTGAGAGTATAGCCTGGACCGGAAGAGTTGAGAAGCGTGTTCATACGGTCCGTCAGGGTGTTTGTAGGGTTAGGGGATTCGCAGTCAAGATACGAAAGATGCATAATGGGGAAGCACTAAGAAAACAACACTGGAAAGAAAGCAAGAAAAGAGAACACAAATTCAAGAGGTGAGTCCATGAAGTTCTATAATGAAAGGTCCTTGAAGATAGGGACTGCGCATGCACATGATGCCAGCAACAACTTCGCACGAGCACTGACAAAGCTGACGAAAATGAAACTCGCTCCACGTCGGCAACAAGTGCGTGCGAGGACCTCAATATTTTACTTATCACTGATGGCGTTTGGCCCATTGGGAAGACGGACGTGACAGGTAAGTATTTGTGCGCCTGCGCGTTCGAGCATGTGTGCGTATTCAACCGTCTTTTCCACGGAACTTGACGGGTACTTTGAGTTCCCAATGCAGAGTATTGACCTTTCCTTGGGCGAGCAAGACGTCAAACCAAATGTTGAGAGGTGCAAGAAAGAACTTGACTTAGCCAGTCGAAGAGAATGTAAAAGACGAAAATCAGCTCACCTGTGCACCATACCGCCGTTGCCAAAAATCCTCCATTAGCTACCTCACCATCGAGCATCGATAACCACATAGGTGGTGATTGAGCCGAAAAGAGATAGAAAAGGCACACAACGCACAACGCACCAACTCGCTCTAGTCGACCATAGGTGCGACGACGCACTTTGGACTACCGAGGAGTGTCCTGTAGAACTCAGTTTTCGGGATGACAGTCCCGATCTCGGGATCTGCGATGAGATTGGCTGCGATGAGATTGGCTGCGATGAGATTGGCGGCGGTGAGTGTACAGGTGTCACTGTGTCTGGACTCGACCATGGCGGTTGTTGTGCTGTAGAAACGACGTTGTGTACAAAGTACTGTGCAAAGCGCGCTAGCGAAGGAAGTCGGACTGTGCGAACACCATCAGTGACTGAATCATTCACGTGCACTGCGAAGTGGCATCATTGACATGACTCTTCTCCTGGTCTAGAAGTTCCAGTGGATACATAGATTTATCTCTCGGGATAGGCCTGGGGTTCAGTCACTTATCACAATTACATACGTGTCACCCTGCAGTCTTGGCGGCAACAGTGCAATTAATGCTCGGAAGGGGTTCTGTGGAGCCTCCGACCCAGAAAATTTGTATACTTCGCATCAGAAATATCATATTGATTGCTTCCGAGTCACTCATCCCACTGTCAGACCCAATCCAGACTTTTGAGATCAGAAGACAGTCGTTCTGATCTTACGAAGATGATCAGATCCCACCATCAAAATCATAAGCAAGAGCATGCGAGTCGTAGTGTGCTCCCAGTTGAATGTCGGATTATTAGCCTTACTATTAACGACGCGCTCCACAGTGTGGCATGTGCGTCTCCTTGGCATCCATGAGACCACCCACCGCCGCGCGCTCAGAGCGGTCTGGTCACCAGATTACAGTCAGTAATTGAGATCAGTCGGGGATAATTAGAGGTTTTCACAAGGACATTTGCTCTTATTCTTCCCATGAAAATACCAAGGGTAGAATTTACTACTGCAAATACTATTAATACATGTCTAGGAGGGTCAGAGTCTAAACGTGTTATATATATCAAGCAGACACTAATTAGTTCTAATACTTATGCTGAATGTAGCCAGTGGAAGTTCGAGAGTGCAACCTAGCCGCCTCCAACCGTTTCAAGGCTCGTTTCCGCACAAGCCAGGTTATGATTGCCACAAGGATCACAGCTGCGATGGCGCCGATGATAATCCCCGCCGTCGTGCCTGCTGACGAGTGGCTTGAACCCGTCGTCGTTGTAGCTGGTTCGGGAGGATTGACCGGTGGAGCACTGGAATTAGGGTTGCCCCCAAACGGCCAGTAATCGCCGCCTGCGGGAGGAGAAAGGCAAGTTAAACCGTCACCATCCGTAACAGACGTAAAGTCAGATTGTGTCGTAGACTTTTGTACGTTGCCCAAATCGATCACGAAAGCAGCGGGAGATGGGATGGTGGTGTTGGCAGTGCAGTTCGGGCCTGGTGCGCCGATGAACGACGTGTTGCCGATGAGGACATTGTTCTCGACGGTAAAATTTGTAGCTGAGCTCATGGCGATACCATAGCTAAATGCCCCTGTGAGCTGGTTGTCCTGCACTATTCCACCAGTGCTGACATTGTTACCATACTCGTTGCCGAACCAGGTACGAGGGCCAATAGCGACACCAATTCTAGATCGATTCATATAAGACTGTCGAGGATAGAGAGTGAGGAAATAGACATACTTGATAATGACATCGTTGTTGTTGGTTCCCTTCGTCTCTGATCCTTGAGCAGCCTGAGAAGCAAACCCACCCGCGATGGTGTTGTTGGTTACCACGACACTCCTGTAGTCCCCTCCAAATGGGCTAATGTCAACCAGATTGATACCTCCCAAAAGAGTGTGCTATAGAATCACCGTCTTAAAACCGACGAGTTGAATGAGGTGCCAAGAACGTACTGTCTCCACCCATATGGTATTGTTCTCTACACGGGTGCCCGGTGATCCGAAGAGGACGATACCGCCATCCGTAGGATTATTGATCATGTTGTTCCTTACCACGCTGTTGCGGCACGCAACACTGATACCATCCGCCCATTGACGATAGGCGTCAGATCCTGCTGGTCCAATATCGTTGTTTTGGACGGTGACGTTGGTGCAGTTGACGTGCCCTTGCGAGACATGGAGACAGGACCAACTCCGTGGGTCGAAGGAGTGAACGTATTCGATGAGCTGGTTGGCATTCGGACCACCCATCTCGATGTTTGCGCCTCCGGATGTCGGCGGGGCACCGAGACGCGTGCCATTGATCTGCAGCCTGATTTAGAGGGTGAGAAAAAAGTGCAAGCCAAAAACCTGTCACCTGCACGTTGCGAAGCTTGACACCATCGCAGTTGGTGCACGTTCCGTCTACGGCGGTGGTATGACCTGTGCCATTTGCCACGGGGCCGTCGACGACCAGCGTCGCTCTGGTAGAATCCGTCGGATAACCAGCGGTACTAATTTCCTGATTCGGCGCGTCGAACCGAAGTGGAGAAGTGATGATGTATTGTTGACCGGGACAAAGACTGAGAGTATAGCCTGGACCGGAAGAGTTGAGAAGCGTGTTCAAACGGCCCGTCAGGGTGTTTGCAGGGTTGGGTGATTCGCAGTTGGATGTGCCCCTTGGGAGCGCCGAAAGCGAGTCAGCAGGCAAAGGGTAATAAAAAGCAGCACATTTACCTATGAAAAAGTGAGAGGTGCATGGTCGTGAAGAAGAAGAAGGGAAACGAGTGGAGCCCAACGCCAACTCGTCACTTTGATAAAAAGACATGCCGACAGACAATAAACCTCATTTCGGTCGCTTTGGATTGAATGAAATAACCTTACATAATACACCACGCACGTGACCTAATATCAAGTGGAGTACATTCCATTGCCATTGGTCCGTTTCAAGTCGTTGACAGCCTGGCAGACATATGGGTAAGCTGAGATTCGTATCCGTCCATTCGTCGCTGACGGGTCGCAGAGTCTTCGGTGTCCAAGCAGCTCGTAGACAAGATTTACGAAAAGAGAAAGGCTGCAGCACTCGAACTTGAAAAGTAATGCTCCTCTTCTACACCACATCTACCCACTCAGACACCATCGTGCAGGCAGATTCGCGAATGTCACCAACAAGGCGATCACCGCCGTATAAATCAGATCATTGAACAACTCGTGGACATGTTCAGTAATACCTCCAATGCATTACACATCCGAAACGGTGGTTTGATTGGTCTCGCCGGATCCGCCATCGCACTCGGCGTCGACATTGCCCCATACATGGACAAGTTCGTCGAACCCGTCCTCGACTGCTTCACAGACCCCGAGAACAGGATAAGATACTTCTCCGCCGAATGCTTGTACAACATCGCAAAGGTATCCAAGGGCGAAGTTCTCATCTATTTCAACCCCGTCTTCGACGCCCTCAGCAAGGTATTTCACCTATAGCCCACTCTTTAAATGACGGGGTCTGAGGCACTTTAGCTTGCTGCAGACTCGGAAGTGTCCGTCAAGAACGGCGCTGAGCTTCTCGACCGCCTTTTGAAGGATATTGTTGCCGAAACAGCCTCTGTATACATCCCTCAATACCCAGAGACGGTGAGAATACGCAATCAATACGATCTCCAGGAGCAGAGTATACTGGTACCATATCCTGAGGATTCCCTCTCCAATCCCAACTCTTCCCCCAGAAAGGCATTTTCGCTTGCCCGATTCATCCCTCTTCTTCAGCAGCGCATCTATGTCATCAGTCCGTTCACGCGGAGTTACCTTGTATCTTGGATCAACGTCCTCGATTCAATACCAGAACTCGAACTCGTCTCCTATCTTCCCGATTTCCTCGATGGCCTTCTGTCAGTGCCTCTTAAGCCGGTACTCCCTTGCTACTGAAACGATTCATCCAGGAAGTACCTCTCCGATCCCACCGAGGATGTTCGTGTCGCTACCGAGAACATCTTGGCGGACTTCCTTCGCGAGATGCGTGACATCAGTACACTTCGTCACCACCAGGAAGAAATCGCCGAGTCATCGGAACAGCGTCGAGCAGACGAAAAGCCTCCTGATATCGCCCTATCTCATTCAGAACGTGCTTTGTTCATCCGCGAGGGTGACGTCATACAAGATCACGACCCCGAGTTGAGCGAGCAAAAGTCTGAGATGGACCATCGAACTACTGGGGGTGGGTTTTTTTTTCACTTTCGGCCAATTCTACTCACGAGTTGTAGCTTGGGTACCCGGTCAAGGAGTTCGGATAGACTACGCGGCAATAATTGAAATCCTGATTCAGCAGCTGGACGGACAACGTTAGTCGCACTGTCACACGCAATTTTCTGATACTAAGATCACCATTCAACAGATGACGAAATTCAGCAGTCTACAGCTCTCAGATGGCTGGCGGAATTCTTGGGTTTCGCGCAAGAAGTGATGCTTTCTTTTACGCCTCGTCTCATTCCAGCGATCCTACCCAACCTCGCCCATCACGTTCCCATGATCCAGTCCGCAGCCATACGAACGAATAGACTTCTCACAACGCTCATCCAAGACTTACCTTACCCTGGAGATAAACCATCTCGGCCGTCAACCATCGACAAGGCATCATCAACGCGCACGTTCGCCGGTTCACCGACTCCTCCCGCCCCACCCGTGCCCCCGTCCCGTCAATCCACCATTCAAGTGGCACCCCAAAGAGATGTGTCATCTCCTGAGTCTACACCGGACGCCCAACCTTCCACTGCATCGGACAAAATTACCGCCCCTCAGACTCCGAAATCCCGTTCCGGTACTGTTGTTCCCGCAGCATCGGAGATACCTAGCCGTCCACAATCCAGGACGTCTTCGATTAGTACATCTGGTCCACCCGCGCCTGCAGTAGTTGCTCCGACGCCACCGTCACCTGTCCAAGAAGAACAGGGTGAGGATGAAGATGTCTTTGATTACGTAGCAACCGTGAACGAATTGACGATACAATTCTTGAGCGAACATGAACAGACGAGGGTAGCGGCATTAAAGTGGCTTATCATGCTCCACCAAAAAGCTCCCAAAAAGGTATGCGATTTCTACTGACCTAGTGGCTACTTCGGCTCATTCTATCTAAGATTTTGGCCATGGAAGACGGTACCTTCCCTGCACTGCTCAAGACGCTGTCGGACCCATCTGAAGAGGTTTGATGATCTGTATTAGTGTCTTACAGCCATCTGAAGTTTCGCTTTCTAGGTGATCAAACACGACTTGCACCTTCTTGCACAGATCTCTTCTAGTTCGGAGGAGAGCTACTTCCGGTTTTTTATGATGAATCTTCTCGAGCTGTTTAGCACAGACAGGAGATTACTAGAAACGCGGGGAAGTTTGATTATTCGGCAGCTCTGCTTGAATCTCAACACCGAACGGATATATCGTACTTTTGCAGAGATTCTAGAGAAAGAAGAGGTACTACCATGATTTTTTTATTTCCGGTGTCGTATGCTGATGACTTGTAGGATCTGGAGTTTGCCAGCGATATCGTGCAGAAGCTCAATACGATCCTTGTTACATCACCAGAACTCGTCGAGTTCAGAAAACGACTGAAAAGTTTGGAAACGCGCGTGCGTGCCTTTGCCTGATTGGTTAACTGACGTTGATTAGACTCCAGCAAGACGGACAGGCGCTGTTCACAACGCTTTACCGGTCATGGTGTCACAACGCAGTTTCTGTATTCTCACTCTGTCTATTAGCGCAAGCGTATGAACATGCCTCTAATTTGTTGTCAATGTTGTACGACGAGCTCGCTCATGTCTTTATTCAAACCATCTCACTGATGCATAGTGCCGATCTCGAAATGACTGTGGGTATGTTGGTGCAAATTGATAAACTTGTCCAGCTAATCGAGTCTCCCGTATTCACATGTAACGTTTTTCTTTTCTACACCTTTCGTTGTCTGATATGTAGCAATTGAAGATCTCCGTCTTCAACTCCTCGAGCCTGAACGATATCCTTACTTGTTCAAATGTCTATATGGTCTCCTCATGTTATTGCCGCAAAGCAGTGCATTCGTATCCCTTCGTAATCGCCTCAACGCAGTCAACTCTGCCGGTTTCCTACACATCGCACCCAAGTCGTACGTCTGCCAAATGATACGTTCCCCACCCCACCTAATGTAACCCTGACTTGACAGCACCGTCACGTCGATATCCACGCGCTCCAAGATCGGACAAAATGAAATAAAATGGCAAGATCTACTCAGTCACTTTCGGGCTGTTCAAGCAAAGCACGAGAAACTCCGTCGACAAGCCCTCGGAACGGACAGTCTTTCCTCTTCTGGGTTCGACAGCCAGACGGCCGATCCTTCGTCATCGAAACTTGCTGATAGCGGGAGTGGGGCTGGGCCTGGGCCTTCGACGCGACGACGTGTGGCGGGTGCTGATCCGACGCCTTTGACGGGTGCGGGGACGGGGACGGGACGACCTGCGTTATCCCCGTTGAATCCGAAAGCGAGACAGAATGGGTTGTTGTCGGCGGCGATGATGGGACAGGGGACGCAGTCGTTTCCGGGGTCTGCGATGAGTTCGGCGGGTGGGTCGTTGGCGCTGCAGCAGCAAAAGCAACGACGGGCGGGGTTGGGGCCTGTGACGCTGAGTCCGCGCAAAACCTGAAGAGGGGGTGGGTGGGTTGCAAGTCTTTTTCTGGGTGGACTTATTTTGGTCACAGCGGTCATTGTATGTCTGTCGCAATAATGTTTGGGCGTTGCTTGAAATGTTGGGATTGGAGGTCTTTTAGTATAGCCTTGACAGCTGTCTACAAATATGGATGTGTGCGAGAGACCATCGTCAATGATGTCAAATTCACTTTGATTACTCTGGGAAAATACTGCGTCATAGGTAGTATTCTCAGAGGCGCCAGTTGGTGATGATTGGCAAATGTCGTCGCGAAGCCGTGATTATTCCCACAAGCTTAAGACGACCTTGGTATGCAATAAAGGTGGCAACGAATTACTGGCTTGCTACGACTCCGAGTTTTGAAAGTTGAAATGTTTTCATGGTTATCCTATTATTGCTCCAGTTCTGCGACATGCATGGTGGTAAAAGTCATAGGCTTATGCAACAAACGAAAAAAAAAAACCTTCACATCCGCGATTTGGCAGATACGACCAAGTTTGACCGAATGATCGAAATATCATCGTCGCCAAGTCCACAGAAATTCTTCACATAAGCTTCTACGCCGCCATACTTGTCCCTGAGCAGAGCCAGCGTTGCGTACATCGTTTCGTATCTGCTCGCACGAACAGTGAGCCTGAGCGTAGAAGAGGGGGGGGGTCATCATCGATCGTACTTACCGAGAAGTGAGCATCCGAAGTGCAAGTTGAGAGTTGGCTGCAAACAGTGGCTCTTTCAAGAGCCGTCTGAGGACCTTTTCGCGATCTGGTTCACGGCCTATTCGGGTCAAAGAGTAATCTTGGCAGATGAAATGGTCCTCCACGCCTGCAAGCTATGCGTGGGGGGTAAGCGTTGATAAAGTGACCCTTGTTTGGCTATCGTACCTTGAGCAGAATGGCGGCAATGATACCGGTGCGGTCTTTCCCCGCTAGGTGATACGCTGTTAAATGACAAGCCCCACATGATGGATGGAAAGACAAACAAACCTGTGCAGTGGAACAGGAATGGTGCGTTTGGTCTATCACGAACGTGTCGGAGAATAGTGCCAAATGCGCGACCACCGTGATCGAGGATTTGAGAGTATAACTTCATAAATGCCTGTACAAGCGCTCAGCGGCGACCTATTTTATGAATGACAGTAGCCGCTGTACCTCCGTGGTACCGCTTGCATACAGTTCAAATTTTCTACCGAGATAAGGCTATGAGCGAAGAATGTAGAGCCGCTCGCGCCAACACACCTCGCCATGCTTTCTGGACTGTAGTCCTCGTTTGTAAAGACAGGCGTACGCAATATTTGCACGCCTTCGATAGTGGGTATTGGGGTGCTATATTTCTGTATTTCTGGATCCGATCTAAGATCAAACACAGTAGTAATCCCGAGTGCTGACATCTGTTGAATGCCTAGTAAATACGCCATCAGGAGGTACCCCAACATAGTACGGAAGCCAAAGAAAAACCTTGTTCCGTGATATTGGAGACTTCTGCGCCACGAAATGCATAGCCGGGCTTCGTGATGAGATTGGGTGTAGTGGCGGGGTAGGACCCTAGATCACGAACGTTGCATACGCCGGATATTTGCACAAAGGGTGGTCTGGAGAGGACGTCTGCGACGTATGCAGGGTCCAATGTTTCCGGCGAGTCGTCCGTCGCGGTCATAATGAGGATTAAAATGTAACAAGGGTAGGAAAGGTATTAGCTATGATTATATGAGCTCGGGTCGGGACGTCGACATCATTGAACACGCGGTAGCCACGTGATGGACAAACGGTGAACATTGTTTCAGGGCAGGCAGTCTCGCGCCAAATGCGTATGCAAGTCTTGTCGCGTCGCGAGATCGTGTCTTGACTTTTGATATCTACGAGCAGAAAAAGACGATGGACACCGACGGTTTGTCGTCGCCACCAGCACCAAGGTTGTCGTTGCCGCCGAGTAGCGCACCAAATCCAACGGCGTCGTCCAACGGGACACCAAGATCGGTCAGACGGCCAGCAACGGATGCACTGGCGTTTGGCGACGGCGAAGCACAGGAAGCTCAGGGAGAAGATGAAACAGGCGCAAGGCGCAGGCGGAGACCAAGAAACCAGCCAGGTGGTGATGTTCCAATGGTGAGGGATGCGGTAGGCGAGAGCGTATGTGAAAGCTTTGAAACTTTCCTGAAAACGTGAGTAGTAATTGAGTGGACGTGTTATCCTTCCTCACCGTGTCATGATCTAGTTTTACTGAAGACGTCGCATTGCCGTCTACACCTGCCTCTGATGGTGGCCTACCTGAAGTGGTCGATGGAGAGCTGGTGTATGTCCAGCAGATCCACACCATGCGAGAATACGAAATCACGACACTCTATGTGGATTACGGTCACCTTTTACAGAGAGACGACGTCCTTGCCGACGCAATCCAGAAGCAATATTACAGATTCCTTCCGTATCTACGTCGCGCGCTTCACAACTTGATCGCAGAGTATGAACCTGAATATCTCAAAATAAACCCGACTGCTGCCACTACGGACTCTTCGAACCTCCAATCCCGCGAATTCAACATTGCATTCTATCACCTCCCTTTGGTATCTGGCATTCGGGATCTCCGCACAGATAAAATTGGTACGCTGATGAGTATCAGTGGTACTGTGACGCGAACAAGTGAAGTCCGGCCTGAGCTGCTGTATGGAAGTTTCATTTGTGAAGTTTGTGGTGGTCTCGTCAATGAGATAGAACAACAGTTCAAATATACCGAGGTGCGATTTCGACATTCGTATAGTTGATGTCTTCCTAACCACTAGATGTACAGCCTAACTTATGTCCCAATGCAACCTGCGGTAACCGCATTGCATGGCAGCTACAAATCGATACCTCCAAATTCACGGATTGGCAAAAAGTTCGCATTCAAGAAAATCCTTCCGAGATACCAACCGGCTCTATGCCTCGGTCCCTTGATGTCATCCTTCGATCCGAGCTCGTTGAACGGGCAAAAGCTGGAGATAAATGTGTATTTACAGGGACATTCATTGTCGTGCCAGACGTCAGCCAACTTGGACTACCCGGTGGAAACAAGGCGGAGCTTATGCGCGAGGCGAGCAAAAGTGGTGCGAATGCTGCAACGGGGGGTGTTACTGGTGGTGTAACAGGCCTGAAGAGTCTCGGTGTGCGAGATCTGCAGTATAAAACAGCTTTCTTGGCGTGCATGGTACACGATGCTGATGGCCGAGTGAGTGGCATATATGCGCATACACGCAATCACTGATATTCATTACAGGGTGGTACCAATGTTCGTGGTGAAGAAGAGGATGGCGAGGAGGATGGACAAGCCTTCCTCAGATCACTAACCGAGCCCGAATTCGATGAACTCAAGAGCATGATCGACTCGGACCACATCTACTCACGCCTGGTGGAGAGTATAGCGCCAACAGTCTACGGTCATGAAATCGTAAAGAAGGGGCTCTTGCTGCAATTGATGGGAGGTGTACACAAGCAAACCGCCGAAGGGATGCACTTGCGTGGTGACCTCAACATCTGCATTGTTGGAGATCCGTCGACATCAAAGTCGCAGTTCCTAAAGTGCGTGTCAATCTCCCTCCACCTCACAATCGCAAACCAACCATGTATCTGTCAGATATATCTGTTCCTTCCTGCCTCGCGCAGTCTACACTTCTGGAAAGGCATCTTCTGCTGCTGGTCTCACAGCAGCAGTCGTGAAGGACGAAGAGACAGGTGACTTTACCATCGAGGCTGGTGCCCTGATGCTAGCGGACAACGGTATATGCGCCATCGACGAGTTCGACAAAATGGATATCTCAGATCAAGTGGCCATCCACGAAGCGATGGAACAGCAAACGATATCCATTGCCAAAGCTGGTATCCACGCTACCCTCAATGCCCGGACGTCAATTCTGGCTGCTGCTAATCCTCTCGGCGGACGATACGACCGAAAGAAGACGCTCAGGGCAAACCTTGCTATGAGTGCGCCGATCATGAGTAGATTTGATTTGTTCTTTGTGGTCCTCGATGAGTGCGATGAGAAGACGGATTTGAACATTGCCAAGCACATCGTTAATGTCCATCGTTTCCAAGATGAAGCTATCAATCCGGAATTCAGCACGGAGGCTCTGCAGCGCTATATTCGCTATGCACGAACATTCAGTCCCAAGGTGAGGAAAGAGGCCATTGACTCTGTGGGCTTTGCTGATTCCTCGTAGCTCACACCCGAAGCAGCGGATGTCTTGGTTGAAAAGTACAGGATTTTGAGGCAAGACGACGCCACTGGCATAGGCCGAAACTCGTATCGGATTACCGTCCGACAACTCGAAAGTATGATCCGTCTCAGCGAAGCCATTGCCCGCGCGAACTGCACGTCTGGGATAACTCCCGCATTCGTGCGCGAAGCATACACTCTTTTGCGGCAATCCATCATCCACGTCGAGCAGGACGATATCGACTTTGACGAGGAAGAGGCCGATGACGAGCGTGGTGCCAACGGGAACGCGGCACAGGCTGCGAACGACCTTGACGAGAGCCAGGACGTGGCGATGTCATCGGCTGAGATCGAGGCGATGGATGCCGCAGAGGAGAGTTCATTAGGATTGAATCGTGTGGCGACAAGCAGTGGTGCTGGTCCGTCATCGACGTCACGCGCAGGGAGCGCGCTCCCAGAAGTACCTGCACCTGCCCCGCCTCAGCCAAGACGTCGAATGGTTATCACCCACGACAAATACATGACGTTGCAGAGTCTCGTGGTGTTGCATATTTCTGCAACGGAACGAGAGACTGGACAAGGGATCGACAGGGACGAGCTCATCGATTGGTACCTTGAACTCAAGGAATCGGAGATACAGGACGTCGAAGAACTAGAGTACGAAAAGGAGCTCATCATGAAGCTTTTGAGGAAGTTGGTGAAGGTATGGTGACTTCGTTTCCTGATTCCTGACTCAATTTGACCGGAATGAATTTCGTCATTTACAGGACAAATTCCTTTTGGAGGTTCGCGGGGATGTGCAAGATTCGTTGCCAGGGTCTGCCAGCGATGGAACGGTGCAACAGTCTTCCTCGTCGGGACAGACGGGAGAGAATGATCGTGTGTACTACATGGTTCATCCTTCGGTGGATACGGAAGTGGGAGAGTCCTCTCTTCCGTGATTGCGGGTCTGAATCTTGGTTAGTCTGCGTGTTGGTTCACCCTGTTGTTTTGTTGTTGTATCTTGTGTGATTGTATCAAGATTGGCATCTGCTATGTTACCGCCAGAGCATGGTAATTTTGTCTGCTCAGTTCCCGCGGTTAGACGTTACTAGTAGTAGTCTCTCAGCTGCCTAGTACATCACATAGATCTAGTCCAGTGACTCGAGTGTTGGTTACTACCACAACATCCGATGTCAATGTGGTGTGGCGAATCGATCCAACAGTGAACGCTCGAAGCACTCGGAGAGAATGGCAACAAACGACCTGGATTCCCTAACGCTTTCAGTGCTGTTGCTGGACGGCAGCTTGCAATACCCATCTATATCAGCAGATACCACAGCGCAGGACCTTATTGAAGCCCTAATCCAACTGGACGAGGTCAAATGTACAGTGCTCGACGTACCATCCTCCGCCTGGGTGCTTCAGCGCGTGCGCAAGGAAAAACAGGGTCGTTTGTGGGACGAAACAGAGCTGGTGGCTTTTGGTGACGGTGAGGTCTTACTGGATATGCGATGCATGCCCATTATTTACGTCCAGGGCGTGTTTCTGTGATTCAGGCATCCTGGAACCAACGTTGCTCATCGCCCCACTCTTGAACAAGTCAAACTCTGATCCAGCGGATACGTCTCTGAAGCAATTCACCGCGTTCCCGCTGACCTCCCGGCCGCATGTACCTGTGCTGCGGCTCGTCGCCCGACATCCTCTCCATTCGCTATCGCTTGCATTTTTGCGCATACCGGAGATCAACGATGGTTTCGTATGGACGGTATTCTTTGGGAAGGACACTACCGTCGAAGATATCATCAACGATGTCGTTCAAGAACTTGGGCTATTCAAGGTACTCCCTCCTTCCCGTGGAGGTGGACAGGTCGAGTATGTGCTCGAAGTGCTTTCTGGGAACCAAGGTGCGCAGTTGATTGATCCATGACCGTGCCTCAGGCTGGGTGACGATACTGACTTGGATGATAAGCGACACAAC
>JBBPQT010000595.1:0-13377 GCA_038092715.1 Boletus smithii | reverse complement strand
TGAAGCACTCGGGGCAGTAGTTGTACTCGAATAATTGAATAATACACCTTTAGCAATGCGAACGTATTCATTAGAGTAACCGTGGCCAATGAGCAGTGTGGCAATGACTAGTACGTTGCGGTAAAAATTACATTGAGTACCGAACGCGAGCAGAACATGGGTGAAATAAAAACTGGATGCAAGGAAAAAGTTAGTCCTCCGAGAGATAACGGTATTCAAAACGGAAATCGCTCTTCTTGCGCTGGCACCATGAACCCTCCCAGTCAAAGTAGACATATACTCCTTGCTCGTACTCCTCAGTGATAGCCTGGGGTTCCGAGTGTCGCTGGAACCATGTCAAGTATTTAACATGGAACCGCCATGATTGGCGCTTTAGTTCCTTGGCGGCAAGGTACCTATACAGCGCGATGAATCCGTCAGTTGTGCAGAAAAAAAAAAGAGAGGAGATGGCGTACTGTTGATACGTTCCTGGGAGGTAGTAGAAGACATAGAATAGCGTCTCTACATCGATCTGGGAGAATAGAGCAGGCGAGTTCAGCACAGGGTGCGGGGTCTGAGGGTAAAACGAGGGCGTGTTGAAAGGGTGTCGAGGGACGTAATACTTTGGCCTGGATAAAATTGAGTGACTGCCACACTGCCTCACAAGATTACATCTTACTTCTCTGTATCGACAGGCTGGGGAGCATGAGTGTAACCACCCTCCAGAAGCTTGTGGACTTCTCCCAGGTTATTCATACGATGAGGAGCTACAGGACGTCTAGATGAAGCGTACAACTAAGCAAGCTTGTGACTTACCTTTCTGTTTCACCGTCTCAAACGATGCAACAAGATCTGACAGGGACCCTGGGAACGTAGTTGTCGCTGGCCGACTCGATGCTTGTGGAGTATGGTTTACTGAAGGTGGTCTGAGCGTTCCTGCGTTAGGCTGCTCCTGGGCAGTCGATTGTTGCTCGATAGAAAGCGGAGCTTTGACGCCGGGAGGATACGTGGGAGGTTGCGAAGGTGTGCTTGAAGGTGCTGGAAGCCCAGCGATAGATGGTTGTTGAACTTGCCGAGGAAGGGGGGGAGGCCCAACTGAAACAGGTTGTAGTACGGTGAACTGGGCTACTTGTGCTGCGCCATTGGCTTGAGGCCGTTGAGTATCCGGGGATACGAGTTGCTGCTGACGCACATACGTTAAATTGCATTCATTCCGAGTATGTGGTTGACGAAAAACGTACTGGGACAGCAGGGGAAGCAGCCCTTGGCAGCATAGGTGACGTTACAGGCTCTGTCAATGCGCTTACCTAAGTCCGTCTGACACGTGGAAATGAACAGCGTACCTTTGTGGAGTGTGGTACGTTGTGGAGACGAGGATGCGGCGGGACCACTCACCGAGCTCGGAACTGCCTCTGATATTGCAGGCGAATCTTGGCCCGAGTAAAAAGATCCATCTGGTTGATGTGATGCAGAGGCAGACGACAACATGGGGCTCGTTACTGAAGGGTGAGTGAGACTTGGCGACGACAGCAGTTGTAATTCTGGCATGTTCTGCGATAGCGAAGGTACTATTGACGGCGCGGTTAATGGTATTGGCGTGGAAGTCGTCGGTACGTTTGATGCTGCCTGTGTTGTCGGTGTTGATGGTATCATTGTTGCTGGAGAAGTAGACGAAACCGCCGCCGCGGCAGCAGCAGCGTATCGGATAGGAGGTAACGCTGCTGGAGGACGAGGGGCTGGAGGCAAGCCTGCTTTCAATATGCTGGACATTGGCTGCTGTGCAAAATTGGGATTTGGCGGTGGTTTCGCTGAATCCACCGGGTTATTTCGGACACGAATGCGACGCGAACGAAACGCTTACGCTCTGTTGCTAGTGAAGCCTCTGGACATTGTCGTTGAGACAGGGGAGCATACAAGTGACTCGAAACTCACTCCGTAGTTGCAAACCGACCCCGGGTTTCTTCTGAATTGGACTGTCGTCTCGTTTGCTGCCGCTCGCGACACTTTCTTCGTCTTTATCGTGCTTCTTGGACGATCTCTGGGGCAGTTCTATTGCCAAGTTAGGAGGGCTGGGGGGGCAGAAATATGAATAGAATTACCTTCACTCTGTGCATCGGAATCATCGCTATCATCATTATCGTCATTGGCGAGACCGAATTTCTCTTCCTCTTCCTCGAGGCGGAGGTCATCATAGAGTTCCATATCTTCGTCAAAGTCCTCCTCCTAGTGTGGTGGATGAGAATTATTCTGCATGGCTGGATCGAAGGACACACGGTATTACTCTCGACAAAATATGTCACGTCCTCCTTGAGAGTAAGGACGCGGTCAGTGGAGAGGGAGCCATTGTCGAGTAAGCGAAGGATGAGTTCAAGACGACTGACGTGCCATTTTCGACGTTCGTTGAGATGCTCGAGATCATCCAAACGACCTGCTGTTGATGATTGACCCTTGCCGCGTTTCTTGCCACCACCCTGTAGGGACTCGATCTCTGCTTCGGACTGCTCTACTTGAAGGGTGAGGTCTTCGACACATTGCTGGAGCCAGGCGGTGACCTCTAGTTTCTCCTGGGCCTTTGGATCCAGCTTGGCTGATTGAGTCAAGCCCTCTTTGGAAAAAGCCTTTGTTTTCATTTCCTTTTCGCAGGCTTTGAACTTTTCCATTTGCTACACCGGGGAGGTCAGTTGCGCGCGGCAGACAGAAAGCAGCAGCAGACGGAGGCGAGGACAGCTCCGGATGATGCAGCCATCGGTTGGAAGGGAGAGGACGCACCGTCTCGATGAGTCTCCTGTTCTCGAGAAGGAGGGACTTGTCCTTGATGTCATTGCTGGCGACCCAAGTCTTGATCTGGTCACGTAGACGCTGGAGCTTCTTTATCTGGGTCTTGAGGTCTGTCTCGAGCTTCTCCTTCTGGGTCTGGTTGGTGGAGGCCTGCATCTTGTCGTAGATGCTCTCGAAGAGCTCTACGCCCTCTGTGACCTTTTTTAGAGTGCGGTCTATTTCGGCTGTGGAAGGGGGTGGAGATGTAGAGAGACATGGAGGTGTGAATGGACATACTCTGTAGTTTTCTCGCCGCCATGGTCGTCGAAAGAGTGCTCTTGTCAATTACATAATCACAGACCCGTCTTTACCACACTCACTCTTTTCTGTATTTCTGTATGTTTCCGCCATGATGAAGTCACTGCGAAAGTCCCGCACTGCAAGCACCCGCCTCCAAATATCCACACCCATTCCCCTCCCCTCCCCGTCAAAGTCCCCCTCCACATCCCTCCCGCCGCAAAAAGTCATCCGCGCCATCGCCTCGCACACCCCATTCACCCCCCAGCATCTCCCCTTTCAAAAGGGCGACTTCTTCTACGTAACTGGCGATCCCGACACCGACGGTCCCTGGTATGAGGCCCACAACCCCGTCACTGGTGCGCGCGGCCTCGTCCCAAAGAACATGTTCGAGGAGTTCCTCAACAGCACTTCCTCCGTGTCAGTCTTCTCTTCCCTTTTCCTCTCCCCTTCTCACCCTGCAACCAGCATCCGCGCCTCCCATATCCCCCTCCGTCCCAACAGTCCGTCCAGTCCCTGCATTCCCCCAAAGACCCCCAAAACCCGTGTCTTCTATGCCGTCGTCCTCCACGACTTCCTTGCAGAGCGCGCGGACGAGCTCGACGCCAAAGCCGGCGATCCCATCTCAGTCGTCGCCCAGTCCAACCGCGAGTGGTTCGTCGCTAAACCCATCGGCAGGCTCGGCCGCCCTGGATTAATTCCGGCCTCTTTTGTCCAACTCCGTGACCCCGCTTCCAACCTCCCGATCGACGATGTAGATGCACTCATGGACCGTGGTGACCTCCCAAAGGTCGAGGATTGGAAGAAAGCTATGATCAACTACAAACAGAGTAGCATCCCTCTTGGTGTCATCGAGGACAGCGAACCCTCAGTTCCGAATAGCCCTTACACCCAAACCAGCGCACCCCCCCTTCCCCTTCCTGTTCCACTCTCCACTGCCCCTCCTGTTTCTACTGCCCCTCCTGCTCCCACTTCTCCTACCCGCCCCCCTTCCCCATTCTCATTGCCAGACGGCATTCTCCTTTCTGCAGAGGTTGTCTCCTTCCACTACGAGATGGAAGAGTACTGGTTCCGCATTGATGCCATCTTTCAGCCCTATGATCCCCACGACCCCCACGTCCTGCCAAGAGCCAAACAGCTCGTCCTTTTTAGACCTTACAACGACTTTTATGATTTCCAAGTCCACCTTCTGGAGGCGTTCCCTCAAGAGGCTGGTCGGGAACCCGACTCGAACCGCATTCTCCCCTTCATGCCTGGTCCTGCAGATAAGGTCGACGACGAAGTCACTGCTGTCCGACGGGTTGAGCTGGACCAGTACATCCGCAAACTCTGCGCATTGAATTCCGTTGGCGCCTCCTACATCTTGGAGCACCAACTTATTCGCAACTTCCTCTCTGTAAAACCGGGAGACGTAGAGAACGACATCGAACCCCGGTATGACGAAATTACTGCACTATTTTCCGATGGTGGAGATCAGGACGCTGCGGGGGTAGCACGTGCAAATTCGGTTACACGCGAATTTGAAGAGGAAGTACGCGATACACTTGGCGAGATGAAACTATCCGACCGGGATGACCGCAGTGACGGTTCGGATTATGGGGAGGATCACACTCCCCCTTCGCAACCCTACTCGAGAGCAAACGGTACTGCCCACCAGCGATCCGATACGCTCACCTCTATCCGTCAGGTAGATTCGCACCTTTATCGAAATGGAGAAATGTCATCGCCGCATCGTGAACGGTCCAACGGTCACGCAAGTGTTTCGCGGGTATCACATGGATCAAGTAGTACCTCAAATACTCAATGGCCCGACTATACTACGCCATCACCGTCGTCGCTGCGCTCGTCTCAACCATCCTTCACATCCCGCTCTCGGTCACATTCCTCAGCCACTACTAATTTGAATGCACCCCCCATGTCTGCAGGCAATCCTCAGACTGCCTTTGTCAAGATCAAGATTTTCGACCGTGTCACTGATGACTTGATCGCAATCCGCGTTCATCCAAAGGTGACGCACTCAGAGCTCATGAGTAAGGTCCAGACTCGCCTCGGTACGAGCATATCCAGCCTACGGTACCGCGATAGTCTCCACCAGGAGTTCGTAGGACTCGAGGATGATCGTGATTTGCGCTCCTGGTTAGAAGGCGCAGAAAAACATGTCTTATATGCTGATTGATGTGCTGGTACTACTGCGGATAGAGATTTCGGTTATATTCTAGATCTTTATCAAATTCGTTCCCTAGCCTTTTGTATTCTTCTTTTCTTTGTTGCGTGTTGGATGGTGTCCTACCCTGTGTTCATCATACGTTCAATTCTGTAATACTTGATGTCGGACTGACAAACTTTTTGATAGTGTACCCGTAATTAGGTTGCAATACTGACATGTCTCGACCTCAAGGCGCCCAAGCACCCTCTGAAACCCTTCCGCCCACAGCCAGAGCAATTGCTCTTCTCCTCGCATCAACCCCCACGGTTCAAGATGCCCAACCGGGTGTTCTCCATCAGCTCCTAGAGCTTGCGCATCGCTACACGACCCAAGTGCTGTCGGATGCACAAGTGTACGCGGAACATGCTGGACGCTCCGGCGCATCCAGGATCGAGATGGACGACATCGTCTTGGCGGTGCAGGCCCGTGTTGGATGGGAATTTGGTGGCCGCGTACCAAAGGAGGTGTGTACTCCAACCTCGTGCAAGGGCGATCCCGCTCACGTCCATGGTGCTGCACGCTTCCCCGTCACCCGTCTGCCCCTTCGTTCCTAGTATCTAATGTCCCTTGCATCGCAAACGAATGCGACGCCCCTCCCCGCAGTTCCAGAAGTCTTTGGTGTCCGGTTACCGCCCTCCCTGGAAACGTTGACGTCTGTCAACTTTGACCTCGTACCGAACAAGCCTCCGCCGACCGTCACACTGTACGACGAGGAAATAGAAGAGATAGAGGACGACGAAGAGGAAGGCGTGCCTGCGGCACAAGAGGACGAGGAGGACGATGCAGACATGGAGCCTGCTGCGATTCCAGTCACGCATGCTCCGATAACCCCGACGGATGTTGAGATGGGAGGGACTCCTGCGCCAATCATAGCGGGTGAAGTGCCGGAAGAGGGTAGCGAAAATGGTGAAGAAGCGGACTTGTTTGGAGGGGGTGGAGATGATGAAGACGAAGAAAGTAATGCGGATGAAGCAATGGAGGAGGTACAGACAACCAGCACACCTTCCAGTGGCGTCAAGCGGAAGCTGGTGGAGGAGGAAGATTACGATTAACCATGCTCGACAGAAAAGTATCGACAGACGTCTATAACCTGGGTCTAGTTTAGACGATCTAATATGCATAATAAATACAAGGAACGACGAGATGAACCCAAAACTAAGTTGTCGGCGTGCCAGCAATGGTTTATTCACTGCCGCATCAGAATAGCGATAATGATAACTAACACAGCAATGAGGATGAGGATGATAGTGTTCCATGCTGTAAAGCGACACGAGGTCAACACAGGGAAAGATGGGGGAGAAGGAACTAACATTGACCCCCGATATCTTCAGGAATACTGACCACGCGTATCGAGCTGTCAACGCCACCTGACACGAGCAGCTTCGAGGTAGGGCTGAATCGAAGGGTAGTAATTGGGAACTCGTGTGCTTTCAAGACGGACAACAATGGCTAACGGTCGGCGTGTTAATGTCATAATGCATGAGGTGCGGTCTAGCTCACTGTTAAGGTATTCGAGTCCAATACACCAAGACTGTAGTCAGAAGCACCGAACGCAAGCAGCCTGCCATCCGAGCTGTGAAATTTCACTTTGCCTGCTGGCCTACACGTGTTAAAGCAGCAAACGCACCTCACATCAAAGCACGTCAAGTTACCGTCACAGATTTTCCGGGTTGTTTCTATACAGGCGTCAAAGGAACCATCTTTTTCAATGATCCTCCACTTCAGAATATACGCCCGCTTCTTGGCAAACTTCGCGTGTTTAACACGAGGCAGGGTAACATTTACCACGGAATACAATGTGTCCTCACGGGTGGGGTGCAATCTACAGAAACGATGACCAGAATGGAGTGAGCTGGACGTGTGGACTCACCGTGCAGCGCGAAACGTGATGTTCGATCCAGAGGGGACTCCGGGTATTGGGGGAAGTTCAATGGTTTTAATCATGTCAAGCCAAGAATAATCCGACGTAGACTGGGGGATGCCATCCTTTGCTGCATTATTGTGTTTCTCGCCGCTCGCATGGATAGGGAGAACGTATACCAAAATTTTTGAACTAGTAGCGAGAAAGAGCTGGAATGACAGAGTTTCTAAAGAAGCCGCAGGGATGGAAAGGGGGTTGACGTACATGCGATGAAGAGAGAGTTGCGTCGTATATTTCTCCTTTGCTGGCTACTGAGGGAATCACAGGTAAAAGGGTGTCGTAATCAAGGAGAGAGAACTGAGAACTTCGGTTGAGTGATTGTAAAGCATGAAAGAGGGACGTGTTACATCATGAGCGCCAGCGACAACTAAATATCTGCCATTCGGTGAGAGGACAGTCACGCGCTGGAGGTTGGGTTGATATGATGTTGTCTGTGGTGATTATAATACGAACCTGGTAATCATCTAGGCTGCCGGAGGTGAGCGTGCTGCAAGTCACAAGCTGTGCAAACCTTGGTGACTAGGTCAACGGCGAACAATGGGTAGATTGGGAGAAGTACTTGTACTCGTCTGTGCTCACCGAGAACTTTCTGCAGTTCTCATTCTCCCCTTTCTCCAACTTCTTTGCGCTGCTATTTATGCCACACACGAAAGTCCTACTCTGCAACCACGGATTACTGTGAATGCGCAACGGTGTTGAATGTGTGATACCTGGGGATGAGCGGCCATGCTCATTGGTGCGTCCTCGTCCTTTTCAAGTTCCAGTTCGCTGAGGATGTGCAACTGTCTGTCAACAGATACACGGAATAGTCTCTAGTCGAGGTGGGTGAATGGGTGCATCCCGACGCGCAGTAGGCATACCAATTTGTTCTTTATTCCCGTCCTTGAAGCGCCACCTCCAGCGCCAACGAGTACTTGGTCATCTGTAATGAATGCACACGAATAGACAGGAAAGGCGGGAAAGGAATGTGCAGTGTGTTGTGCGCGCATGAGTGTGTACTTGCCTTTGAAGTCGACTGCAACGTATGAACGAGTATACGTGAGAAAGACCTTCCATAATAGGATTACACGCATATACTTATGAGCTGCCACTCGACAAGCATCCACTGTGCGCATAGTCCCAAAACTAGATCCTTCATGTCCTGGATATCCCCAGACGATCCTGGAATCGTCCTACCCCACCTCACCGTCCAGACTGTCGTCGGTATCAGCGTGGCCATCGCTGGCAATGTGTTGATATCCTTGGCTCTTAACCTCCAAAAACTTGCCCATCTAAGACTCGACAACGGGCGTCAAAATAGTCTACCAGGCATGGAAAGGGAGGGCAGACCGCCAGGACTGGGCACCAACGCAAGGCGCGTCACCCACCCAGCCTCTGCTGCTCGTGTCGGCGCAGCCCAGCAGGCCTTGGAAGAGGACCACCAGTTCGAGACGCAGCCGCTCATTCCCAAACGATCTCCCAGCCAGCCTCCCCTATCATCCTATGGTTTGGCCCAATACAGCGTTCCTGTCGCTGGGGATGACTCCAGAAGCCGGAAGAGTAGTAATGCTGCGCGGTCCAGACGGCGTCAGCGAAAGCAACTCTTCGTTTCACACTTTCTGCCTCTGCGGTTGGTGCTTGGGGGCGATTCTTCTTCGGATTCATCAAGTGCTCGCGCAAATGTTCTAGATAGCTCAGCGCTACCAGTCGATGACGTCTTTCCCCAACGAAACACACGGACGAACCATCATCACAAAGGCAAAGCCTCTTCCAGGAACACGACTAAAGACGGAAAAGAGAGCGATTACCTACGCTCTAGACTATGGTTTGTTCCCCATGCACTCTTGAATCCTTGACCCAATTCGTCCACGTAGGTGGTGTGGTTTCGTTCTGATGAACATTGGCGAGACCGGGAACTTCATTTCTTACGCATTCGCACCTGCTTCGGTCGTTGCGCCACTTGGGACGGTGAGATGCTTAACTCACTCTTTCAAGGCGATCATTTCCTCAATTGATTTTCTAGTTTGCTTTGGTTGCAAATTGCTTCTTCGCACCTTTGCTTCTAAATGAACGATTCCACCCGGTAAAGTGCATTTAGTGCGACTCAGGAGTGCGGGCCTTAATAAGTACACACAGCGTGATGTGTTCGGAATCCTGCTTGCCATCGTCGGGGCGACAACGGTGGTATTCTCCTCTCCACCGTCGGACGGTCCACCACCCGTGTTGACACCCGAAGCTCTGGTCGAGGCGATAACACAGCGTCCTTTTGTGATATTTTCGATTGTATACTTGGTGCTTGCTGTCATCCTTGGTGGTCTGAGTGAAGGCAGCATGGGGAGGCGGGTGGTTGTGATCGACGTTGGCTTATGTGCTCTCTTTGGTAGGGCATCGAGAATTCGCGCGATCTGATCGCGGGCTGATCCTCTAGGTAGGCGGTTTCACCGTGCTGGCTACCAAGGCGATCTCCACACTTTTGACAAAGGAATGGGCGAAAATGATGACCGAATGGATCACGTACCCCATCCTAGCAGTTAGCCCAGTCACTCTACGTGTGGAGTTTGCGCTGATCGCCCCTTCTAGGTACTTGTCATCACAGGTGTCTTTCAGATTCGATATCTGAACCGAGCGTTGAAACGTTTTGATTCCAAAATCGTTATCCCAACCCAATTTGTATTTTTCACGTTGTCTGCTGTCGTCGGATCTGCGGTCCTTTATGGCGACTTCCGGCGAGCCTCGTTCCACGAAATGCTGACGTTCCTCTATGGCTGTGCGGCTACGTTTTCAGGAGTATTCGTTATTGCTCGTAGCCCAAATGGAAATACAAGCGAACCGGTGCATGATGAAGAATGGCATGATCCAGGAGGCAGGCGGGAGGCGGCCTCGAGGATCGATGGGGCACCGAGTCATCCAGCCCAAGGAACGCCAAAAGTGGGTGCGCGCGAGATCCCGGTTCTCAGGCACAGGCAAAGCACGGTGAGTTTGGTGGGGTACACGCCTGTGCAAAGCTTGTTACTGGTACACACTCCACCGAGAGATCGAGTCGCACCCTAGAGTCATACTGGAAAATTATTTTATTTTATGTCACTTCCCAAAAAGGCATAGAGGTGGAAAACGGCTGTTATGACGTCAGGCAGCGGAGCTTCAACAAGCCGCAATGACAAAAAGGACTGCAGTGCATACATCCCTCCAGTTTCCACCTTCCTCTCACCTCTACCTTCACCATCCTCAGCGTCGTCGACAACAGCGACAATGCCCGCCGTGGTGACCGCCTTCAAGAGTATGTCTACCCCTCACCTATTTGGAAACCCGCAATCTTAACTCCGACCCCCAACCTCCACGTTGCTAGATCTCATCCGCAAACACCAAAATCATCGTCAGCCCGACTCAGACCCCCAGGAATACACAAAGTCACCACCCTCACAGTCATCTCAGAATACCATCAAACAGCCCCAACCCCCGGAGGCCGCGATACTTTCTATAGAGCAACCCACACATTCTCACCCTTCTCCTGAAGCCGACGTGAAAGGAGAGATGATTGTTCCATCGGACGGTCGCCATCCGAAATCAAATATGCCCACGTACAAGGGACTTGAAAACTTCAAGCTCGTATCCCAGATGGGAGAGTCAGTGTATACTGCATACGTGTCCGATCGTGAGATAACATCGCCGTTTCAGTGGAGCTTTCTCGGACGTCTACAAGGCAATCGACCTTTCGACCGGCCAAAAAGTAGCTGGTGAGTACATCGGCACTAGTCTCAAGTCACACCCTTGCCTAAATATGTTGCTCAGTCAAAGTGGTTCGAAAGCACGAACTGAACGCATCACAGGTAAGTGCCCGTGCCAGAGGTCGTTCCCCAGTAGTTCATATTACCCCACCGTCTCCCCTCTTACATCCCCCCCCTGGTCCTCGCCTACGCACATGTCATCTATCCATATCGTCCCTCTGTAAGGCCGGCGAAAAATATCTCAGCCCTCACTTTAAGAAAAAGCCGCGCGTCACAGAGGTGACATCTTTACTTTTTGTTCCAAATCTGATACTGTGGAACTGATAATACTTTCTTTGCCTCTAGCGTGCAAATATCCTCAAAGGTACGTTCAACCTGCCGGAGACGACAACGAACCCTTAATGGCTTGTAGAGGTCCAAATAATGCGTGGTATGAATCACCCGTCGATAGTCAAGTTAATCTCGTTTTCCGAATCACCGGATCACTATTTCCTTGTACTCGAACGTAAGCAATTATGCCCCGCTGGTTCGGCAGCTTAGTTCACGTATATTTCTAGTCATGGAGGGAGGGGAACTATTCCATCAGATTGTTAAACTCACTTACTTCAGCGAAAATCTCGCAAGGCACGTCATTCTTCAAGTTGCCCAAGGTATCCGATACATGCACGAGGAGCGCGGCGTGGTTCATCGGTGAGCCTCTCTAGAAATCAGTGCCGTCCTTATCATTATCAATCTTTCCGATTTGTACAGGGACATCAAGCCAGAGAATCTGCTCTTCGAACGAATACCCATAATCCCTTCTAAGATGGTCATACGACGTCCGTATGACGAGGACAAGGAAGATGAGGGTGAATTTATACCCGGAATCGGTGGTGGCGGCATTGGGCGAGTCAAGATCGCTGACTTTGGCTTATCGAAAGTAGTATGGAACGAGGAGACCATGACGCCATGTGGGACTGTTGGCTATACCGCTCCTGAAATCGTCAAGGATGAACGTTATTCCAAAAGCGTCGACATGTGGGCGCTTGGTTGCGTGCTCTACACGCTTCTCTGCGGATTCCCTCCCTTTTATGATGAGAGCATCAATGTTCTGACAGAAAAAGTTGCCCGAGGATATTATACGTTCTTGAGCCCCTTTTGGGACCATATCAGTAGTCCAGGTATCTTCAGAGTTTTCATATATGTAATCTTCGTCCTCATGCATTTCTAGCGAAGGACCTCATAGAGCACCTGCTTTGTGTGGATCCAGCTCAACGATATACCATAGACGAATTCCTGGCACATCCTTGGTGTAGCACAACTGCACTCCCACTACCTCCACCAACTCCGAACACTTATTCCCGAACTCCACCGCTTGACTCACCCCTTTTGACCGCTGCACATGGTGGATTCGAATCGGCACGCTCCCCTGGATTAGCGACCTTGAAAGAAGCCTTCGACATCACGTACGCGGTGCATCGCATGGAAGAAGAAGGGGCACGTCGCCGCGCTTACAACGGACGAGGCGGTGCGGGAGCAAGAGGATTTTTACATGGGCTCAACGAGGACGATGAAGACGGTGATGCGGACGACGAAAACATTTTGAATGAGGCTCGCCATCGCCGAGGTCAAGTTAATGGTGGGGCTCCAGCAGACACGAAAGTAGTTGCAGCACGAAACGTGGATGTTCCTGCAATCGTCAATGTAGTCCCGGACAAGGATTTATGGGACGGTCGAGCCGGACCTCGCGATCGCGGCCGCCGCGCAGGAGGCCGGAAAGGGTTCGAGTTGGACATGGATAACGCAACGCTGCTCGGCCGTCGCAACAAGAGGACGGAATCAAAGGTCATGAATTCATTGGCACAGAATATCATCCCCCCAGGAAGCCCGATGCGTGTTGAGTAGTGCGCTCGCCGCCTCTCATCCGACCTCCCCTCCAATGGACATCATCTCGCGCTGGCCACTAGTTGGATCTATTCATTTCACTGTACCACTCAGCGGTCATTCGCAGCAACCTATGTGATTGTCATCACACTGTTTGGACCATTCCGAAGCCCACCAGATGGGTTTCATGCCTCTCTGCGATGCACATCTTTCTCACTTGCATGTCGTACTCTTCCCTCTCGGGATAACATAACTGTGCGTAGTGTAATATGGCGAAGGACAAACGATCTTAACCCCACGCACTGTATTCTACCCTCATATTACTGTTGTGTTGTACTTAGACTATATCTCGCGTATACATTACGATGGAGCACGGTGCCAGATCACACAAGAATTTGCTCGCCCCCCATTTTACACTCAAACCATTGATACCATGGCAGGGATAAGCACAACCATTATACGGAAACATGGAGCTAGGTCCATAACGGTTCAACGTTCAATCCTCTACAACGAGTATAGAAGCACCCCCATCTTTCGTGACTCGACGACGCGTCTTCATTAATATATATCGCCTTCCGAACTGGTTCAACTTCGGGATTTGGTTTGAAACGACAGTCCTCTGAGTCCCCTGAGCGGCAGACGCTTGCAAT
>JBBPQT010000594.1:0-13394 GCA_038092715.1 Boletus smithii | reverse complement strand
AAGCACAACACATTCGCCAAAAGATCCAACAGGATCCTACTCGCACGAGCCTCCAACCAGCGCATCTACCCATATGCGGTCGGGGCGAACGCCGTTCGCTAATTCCCACGCCTCAGCCGCGACTTCCCCTGCTCATCTCTCTCTGTTGGCGATTTTTCTTACAACACAACACCTCTAAATCTCCCCCCAAAAGTACCTAGATGTCATTTCAGGATGTCTACCCACCATATGCCACCAAAATGGCATTAATTGGCTGTCTGGATCACTTTTTGTAAGTCTTGACTTCCTGGTTCTTGTGTTCAAGCACTTAAAGGTCTGCAGATCTTTGCAGACATGTTCTCCTAACTTATTGCCTATCTAACATTCTTCTTAGCACCTATATGAACGATCTGCAACAAGAATTGTATTTTCTGCAGCCCTGCTTGACGAGTTGTGAGTACTTTTCATCCTCTAACATACAGTAGTCTTATATTGCCTGTGGATTTTTGCAGACTCCATTTCTTGCCTATCGGACTACATAGCCTCCTTTCTAGGACCATTCTACATGATCTGCAACAAGAATTTCGCTGTCTGCAAGCTTCGTTGTTGTATGGTGCGTGCTTTCCTCCTCCACCCTTGACCACCCTAATTATCTTCGCGCAACCATCTAGCAATTTTTCCCACTCATCTATTCAACGTTTTCGACATCATATGAACCCTGTGAACATTCTGGAACAAAGATTTCGTCGTCCGCATGCATCATTGTTGTGTGGTGCGTGTTTTCCTCCTCCTCCCTTGACCGCCCTAACTATCTTCGCACAACCATCTAGCAATTTTTCCCACCCATCTATTCAACATTTTCGACACCATATGAACCCTGCAAACATTCTGGAATGAAGATTTCGTCGTCCGCATGCATTGTTGTCGTATGGTGCATGTTTTCCTCCTCCCTCTTGACCACCCTAATTACCTTCTCACACTCATCTACTGACTTCTCAGCCTCTATCCTTCAATTTCAACACCATACGAGCCATGTGGGTTGTCTGACGCTCTGATGTCGCTGTCTGCAAGCTTGCCGTCGTTCTCTGGCTCACTTAGGTAATGACCGAGCGGCAGCCTAACACTTACCACCTCGCTACAGCTACCTACAGTCTACCTATCATTTGGCAAAACAGGGTGAATTTTTGGTTAGGTTAGGTTTGGGTTCGTTTGCTTTTGTGTTCAGGCTTGTCAATTGGGGGGTCCGGGGGGTTTCCCCCCGGTTAGTCTTGTTAGGGTGTTGCTTGACTCAAGGTTAACCTGAGGTATGCCATCGCTCCACGTTTGACATCTAACCACCATTTTTACTATGAGCCGTCTTGAACTTCTCGGACAGCAAGGCCATCCTGTTCTCATTTCAGTTTAACTGGTAGCAGGTCTTTTCCGTGTTTTCCGCTGTAAGGAACGAAAGTTCCTTAAGTTCGAAACCCACGATAGTCAGCCCCTACACCATCACTCCCTTTCGTTCACCTCAATCTGCTGTCAATTAACCCTTTCGTTTTTGTTAGTTCTTTGACTTCTGCATTTCGTTTGCTACCCTTATCCGCTTCGCCTATTCGTGGGCACTTCCCCTTCGATCCGGGGATTCGCTCGTTTGGATTCGTTTTCGCTATTCCGGACTCATTGACCTTCTCCACAGCATCGTCTCGATGACCAGGAGGTCATCATCCAAGTCCCCCTCGGAGGAGAGAGGTCCCAAAAGACCCTCTCCTATAGATCACGCCGGATGTGGATATGGATACGTTGCAATGCAATGCAATTCAAGTTCGATCTAAGACACGAAGGATTCTATCTACAGGTCGGCTCGTTTGGATGTGGTCCTCCCTCTCGTCGTCTTCCTCGTACAGGCCGTGTCGTGCTGGATCCAATCATATTAGGGGTCGTTCATACTCTTCCATCACTTCGACCCCACTGCATATCCCATCCCCTCCCTCTTCGTCTCGTCGACTTCTCGTGTGTCGTCTTAAGCTGGCTGCACCGCCGCTCGGGTGGGCTTTGACGATCGGTTTGGCAAGCGTCTGTGTTCATCGTTAGCCGGTTGTGTCGGAATATCGTCGCCGTCGTCGTCTTCTTGCATCGGATTCAATGCGTATGCGCTCATTCACCTTGGTCGTGGGTGGGATCAATACTACCGCCGTCTCTTCATCGTATCTGACATGTTCTCCATCGCCGTCGTCACCACCGTTGCTCAATCGTCGACGAAACATCAGTAAAGCAACAAGCACGATCGTATCACCACGCACCATGTTCCCATCCTTCGTTCACCCAGCTCTCTTCTTCATCGCACAACGCATCATCGTAATCCGTCACCGCGTTCGTCAATGCGAATAATCTTTTGCGCGCGATTTTCGAGTTCTTTTGCACGCGGTTCTCGAGTTCTTGCGTGCGCGCTTCCTGCGGATCGTCGTCTTCAACGAGCTGAGCAAATTTGAGCAGTTCTTGGATGTTAGGCATGGTAGAATGAGTCGTCGAGTCGTCGAAGTCGAGTGGTAGCGGTGAGAACGTTTAACTTGGAATTGTCGCGAGTCGCGCCGTTCATGATTAGGTCAGCGTCACATGATCGACTGACTGGGGACACATCGCATCCTCCATCCATCGCATCCGGGTCGAATCCGAAACAAAAACAAAAACGAGCGCGCACAACGACACAGCGCGCTTTGACCACGGCCGTCTCTTAATCCGATCGTTCCAGTACCGAGCCATTTTAATCCGTCGAAGGGAAAGTTGCAAAAGACGCACGATGAAGAAAAGACGAGTTGGACGCTCGCAAACCGGACATGCGCTGCGGACATCGGACATCGGACACATCGGATTCAGGTCGGATCGCACCGAACACGCTCTAATGCATTCCTGCCAGTGGCTGCGCATAAACATGGTAGTGACCCTCAGCCCGTCCCTACAACATCCTCCGACAGCTTGTACATATGTTTCCTCGTCGCTCACATTTCTTGCCCTTCCCTGCTGCCATTAAGATAAAACATACCAATTCGAACCTCATATCGCACCCTCCCCTTTTCACCAAATTTACATAACTGTTTTTGTTTGTTTGTTTCTTGTTTGAGCATCACCCGCTCGTAGCTGACGATCTTGAAGCCAGCCTGTCACTCTAGTCGTTATCAATTGTCATGCTGTACGTCCTTTACCTTGTATCAACAGCCTGTGCTCTAACATCTTTCTTTTTACCAGTATACGCTGTTCTCAGCCCGGCTGTACCATCTCTTTTCTCCCCAACCAGGCAGCGAAGCATGTGTCTGATTTTCATGCACCTACTCGTAACATCAAGTATCAAGGTAGTGTATATGCGCTCCGAATCCTCTTTAGGACGTATGCTCAGAAACTCTCAGGCCGAAATGTGTCTGTTCACCGTGACGCAACCTCCGGCAAGCTGTCCTGTCCATGTGGCAACCCCGGCCACTCTCGTTTCAACTTTCAGAAGCTGTACGCGCTCTGTCGGAAAAACCCTCACCCTGAGGACTCCAATGCCTACCCTGACGATACCTCCCCACCAACGTACTCAATGAGCTCTCAATCTCACCTGCATGACGCCCTAGCCACCAATAACCTCGAACTTGTTAAGAATCCTCTGGCACCTGAAGAGTCCACCGCTGTTCGCAACTCCCTGGATGTTACTGTAGGGATTCCTTAAATGCTGACCTAGCCCCGACTTAATTTCATCTTATGTCCAGGTTCTGATGGGTAGCTCTATCGCGGATCCTGTCATGACTAACCAACCAACTTTCTTTGAACCCTCGATCTCAGAGGTACAAGACCATTTTGGCACCGATGCTTCACATCCAGTGATGAGCGCTGACTCGTATCCATCTGAGGCTGAAATCATTGAACCAAATGTTCCCATGACGTGTTCATCTCCATCCCCTGTCCCCGCAGAGTCTTTGATGTCGATATCGGAGCAGCTCCTTGCGCTGGGTCTCTGTGTTGACTCTACCTACCACCTCACCATCTGCCTTGCTTGCAGCACCCCTATACAGTATGCCACCGCTCACTCCCACCTGCTGCAGTACCACAAGCTATCCCCGTTTTCGCGACTCAAGGTGCCCCCCAGAGATAACCTCACCAAAATGCTTTTGCGTTTACAGGCAGACAACGTGAAGAACGTGTTTCCTGGGCCTATAAATCCGATTCCTGGGGTGTCCGTCGTCGATGCCTACAAGTGCTCTATCCCTGCCTGTACCTCCCTCGTCGTGTTTACAGACAAGAGGCGGTTCAATGAGCACTGTCAGAAAAACCATGGCGACATTTCCGTACAGCAAAGGGCGTACTCCATCGTCAAGGCGCAAGCCCTGGGCTTGGAAAACACTCATCGCCAGCTTGTCGAGGTTACCTATGCCCCCTCTCCTTCCCCTACAAGCCTCGTTGACGAAATCGAAGCGCTTCTGACCGCTGGCAAGCTGTATGCCACAGCTGATGTCTTTCAGCCGTCTTCAAATGAGCGCACGAAGGGCACTGTCTTCGCACAGGTCAGCTGGGACCAGCTTCTCATTGGCGTCAACATTCCCTCCCTCCGCAGAACGGTTGCTTCTCCCGATGAGTCGGAGCCTGTTTACTGTAAGCTCACCCATGCCGTCGAGCACTATTACAGCTCGATTTCCCCCCTCGTCGCCTCCCTTCCTACCCTTACAGCGCGTGCCATTTTGTCCACCGGCGAGCTTGGTTCGCAGCCATTCAAACCTCCTCAGGAGAAAGAAACTCTGAGAAAGTATTCACGCCTTATGGCACTCTTTCTCGTCTTTCTTATGCGTCACATGGCTAGCCCTGTCCTCCACTTTCCCCTTCCCTTTCATCCGGATCACACTTCGCAATTCATGTCGTTACGGAGGATGCTTGTTGGCGACAACTCGGATGAACTTCAGGGCCAGATTCACTCCACAATCATCTCCCTCCTGACGCACCTGAGTCCTGAAGCTGTGCTCAGTGATAAGAAGGACGCATTCACCCTTTTCCTGCTCAGTTACCACCTCAGGGACGACGCCGGAAACACGACAAGGGTTTCCGCCATCCCTCCCAATATCTCGGCAATCCAATGGTGCCTCAGGGCCACCGCAGTCCAGGAAATTTCGATCAAGGCATTTCTCTATGGCGGTGACACGTTCAAGTAAGCTTCCACGTCCACATGCCCTCCCTGTCTTACCTTGCAGAGCATACGAGGCACACGCAAAACCCCTGATAACGGATACGAAGCCCAACCTCTTCACCTACCTCCGACAGAAGCATGTTTTCATCAGCTCGTTGGCCTACGCTGAACCTGGCCTACCCCAATTCATTTGGAATGCCACCATGAGCGTGCTCTCAGTGGACGGCTACCCATTGACCATGGTGCGTGTTCGGGAATCCATAGGCTGGGTCAAGGAAGAGATGGAGGGCTTGATCAACAAGCTCACCCTATCCTTGGATTTTTCCGATGTCATGCAGTACATCGACTCTCGCATGGATCCAAACAAACCAGAGATGTGGTTCCTTGATCGTCCCCGAGAAAACCTTCCGGGCACTTCCATCGTTTCACAAGACCTAAGTGGATTATCTCTCTTCTCTCGTCGACTGTTTGACAAGATGACGCTCGACGGGCTCTATTTTACCAAGAGCAACGGCACGCTTGTATCGCATGGGTGTAAGCCCAGTCCCTGTCTGTTGCCTTCCCCGCTAAATGCACTTTAGCTGAGATCTGGCGGTGGATTACCGACCTTGACGAACTGGTATCCGCAATGTACTATGCTATAACCCTGACTTGGGGTGGAGGTGCTCGAGGCACTGAATGTGATCACCTCAAGCATACCATTCACGGCCAAGGCGATCGTCACGTGTTCATTCTCAATGGCATGCTTTCTATAGCGACGACGTATGTCAAGACCCAGCATATCCAAGGTCACGGCCGACTCATTGTCCGTACCCCGTCGCATCCCATTTCTCGGCTCGTCGTCTTCATTCTCAGCGTCCTGTATCCTGTTGCCGCCAAACTCGCCTTTTACGTCATGGAGGTGTCCAAGGCTCAGTGTTATCTGAGCTACCTTTTCGTCCATCACGGCACCGTCCTCAACAGCCGAAGCTTCTCCTTCATTCTCCAGAACTATACTGAAAAGTACCTCGGTTTGTCCTTGGGTCTAAGGGACTACCGCCAAGTGATGTGTTCGATGCTCTGCTCGCTTGCTCACACAGACTTCGCCCGGCCTGATCAGGACGATCATGATCTGACTGCCATTCATGCACAGTTCGGTCACTCGGCCAACGTCGCCGATGCTCACTATGACATCCAGGGCACGAACGCCCTCTCAGCTCTGTCCCATACTGCTGTTCGCTCCATGCAGCGTGTTTCTAACAAATGGCACAGCTGTTTAGGGTGTTCTGATCCCCGTGCTCCCGACAACGCGGCACCTTCTATGGATATCGATCGAACCATTCAGTTACTAAACTCTTTCAAGGCACCCCTCGCATCGTCCGTTCAAGACGTAGCTCGAGAGGGCATCCAACAATTTTACCACACCGTTCTTCCTCATTGGACCAGCGTCCTGCAAGGCCTGAGTTCGGAGCTTATGTCGTATATCAACGCTACTTTTCTAACCTCCTCACCGCTCGTTTCCCAGCAACTACCTCCCCTCATCGTCCATCCTCAGCTTACATCCTACGTTCGACCCTTGTTCCCCGGCTCTGACAGTTTTACGTTCACTTCACATCATCAAGCTGAGCTCGTACAGAGCTGTCTTACCAACGACCATGTGTTAGCCGTCATGCCCACCGGAAGCGGGAAAAGTTTGGCGTTCTTTGCTGCCCCTTTGCTCAGCCCTTCTAGCCTGTTTCTCCTCGTTACACCCTTTGTTGCCTTGACGGAGGACATGTGTCGACGGTTGGCTGCCTACCCCATCACTGGCGGCAAATGGTCACCGAACGTCAACCCTTTTGATGCCCAGTTGGTCATCGTCCCCGCTCATGAAGCAGGTACAGTACATTTTTTCCAGTGGGCTGAAGCCAACTCGGAACGAATCCGACGCGTATTCTTGGACGAGGCACACCATATCTTCATTTCCGACACCTACCGCCCGTGCTTCAAGCTCTTTCATCTGCTCACTCGACTGAAGAAGCCGATCACATTTCTTACCGCCACAATGCCCACGCACTCTATCTCTGCTCTCTGCCAAGCCATGATGATGGATCCCCTGCTGCTTCGGATCATCCGTGCCCCAGTTTCTCGACCTAATGTTGGCTACCATGTCCATCGTGTCGACGAGTCACGCTTGGTCGAGAAGACCGTCGAGGTCTTTCGTTCCCTAATGCTGCTCCCCCATGAACGCGGTGTCATTTATACCACCAGCATAGCCTTCACCCACGAGATCGCTCGCCACCTTTTTATCCCTGCCTACACCAGCCGTATCTTCCCCGATGAGCAGAAGAACAAGGAGGAAAAGTCCCAGCGATTTCTCGCATGGCGCATGGGACAGACACCGTGGGTCGCTGCCACCATATGCTTTGGTGAGGGCGTGGATTTTCCTAGCGTTCGGTATGCTATAATCGTCGAGCCAAAAGAGATGCTTTCCTTCCTTCAAGAATCCGGGCGTCTCGGCCGCGATGGTCTCGCATCTCAATCTATAACCATATGGAGCACTCCTCCTCCCCTACCTCCAGCTGACGAACCTGACCATTGTGGAAAGCGATCAATGGCCCTTTTCCTCCAGACGAACACCTGTCGCCGGCTCACACTTCGGCAATTTGACCCAGGGGTGCATTCTTGCGCGTCATCTCCTGACAACGTTTTGTGTGATTGTTGCCAGAACCTTTCCCAGGTATTTGAACTGACTTTCTGACCGTTCACTTGTTCAAACCATTCCCCAAGTCGACGGAGTTGTTTGTTCCACCACCCGTTCGGTTCGACCTTCCTCTGATCAAGCAGCCGGTTTCGCATCTCAAGCCCACCCCCCTTTCTATCTCCGTTGAAAGCAACGCTGGAATGGTCAATCAAGCATACGACCGTGGAAAACAACAGATGGAGGTCTTGCGAGCCGTGATTTCTCAGGCTACCGCCATGGGCTGTGCAGACTGTTGGGTTCTTGGCGAAACCCAGACAGGACCGCACACCCATGATCGTTCTTACCGATTCAACACACTCCTGTCCAGTCTCCGTGCCAAGAAGAGGGAAGAAAACGTGTTTTGGCCCTCGTGCTTCCGTTGCTGGCTACCTTTTCAAGCGCCCTGTAATCATCCGGGCATCAAAAAAGGTGACCAAATCCTTCCTGAGCATTGCCCCTACCCCAACATCCCCCACCTCATCCCCACCATTCTTGCTTTGATTTATATATATGATAACCCTTCTCGATCATTTCTCTCCCAAGTCTCTGCCATGCTGTCCCTTGATCCGCCCCTTTCCCACTCTACGTCTCGCTTTTTGGAATGGCTGACAGACCCTGCACGCTCGCCTGATAGCGTTCCTAACTTTACGCTTTTTCTAACCACGTTTGCTCGTTGTTTTAGTAGGTATCCCTTCTCTTAATGCATGGTCATAGCAGCAACCGCCACGGCGAGTACTGCACTTAAATAACACATGACTTTAATTTGTTTATGTGTGGCAAACACATGCTTAGCATCAACCCAGTCTACCCGAGGCCGGTATGTTGAAGCTAACGTTGCAATGGGTACACGTCCGGTGTCAAGTTGTCCTGGGACCGCTGGCTTCACGAACGATGAACACACGCTGCGCAAGTCAAGTTGAAGCTTTCTCATGTAAGCTTCTGCAGGCGGGTCCTGATGTGCTGACGCCGTTGGATAGCTCATGTTCCTGGTTGTCGTGGTTTGCTACTGACAGTAATTTGTTGCCGTTGATCTTGATCGCCATGTTGGGCATGTCCTCCTTATCACTTGGGCCGCTGACGGTTTCGGTGTACAGCTTCTTGTTTCCAAACTACTCCTTTTGTGCATGGACGACTTTTCGTGCACTCACACTTATGTCGTGAATCAGCGATGGACTCTGAGAAAAAAAGGGGTGGTGAATGACCCCACCTGGCCTTGATAATATGGTAATGCACACACACCTTCCTGCAAGTGTAGTTCCCCTTTGGTAGGTCGAACGTTCTGAGCACTCACCAACATCTGTGGTGGCCAACTCAAGCAGCAAGGACAATTAGATAAAGTGGGCAGTAACGAGCACACGGAAGCTGATAGGGCGAGAACATGACGAGCTGCAGAGCGCTCAGAGCCTATCAAGCTAACCTAACGTCACATGCTCTCCTTGTAGCTAATAACCTATCAAATTCACTGCTCAAGCATTTCCTGGCTATCCGATAACTCTGTGCATGGCCGTCAGCGTAGCTTTTTCGAGCACAAGCTTTGGGCTTACCGTGTCGGAGATGGTTGTCCTCGTAGTGGATTAGTAGGTCCCACGGTAGTCCAGTAAAGTTGCATAGTGGACATTTGAACCTCCCCTCCCTTTCGTAAACCGTCCAACCTTGCCCTGTTGCATAGGATCAATGCGAATTTTTGGTGGATATAAGCTGTCGACTCAACGTACCGAACGTATATAGGTAAAGCTGCTTATCCTCGTTATGTTTCCCTTTGACGTGCCTCTCTAGTCGTGTTGCGTCCTTGCCGTCGAACCCGTCGAAGCAGTAAGGGCATATCAATTTGTTGGGCATGGTTGGTTCCGTCTTGTCTGTGGTCCACTTGCCTTATATCTAACCTCGTGATGTATGTAGCTCTCCCGCATTTGGTCTTGTTCTTGAGTTGATCCTCGTCATTCACAACCCTTCTTACGTCAGTTCCTCTTCTTTCGTCTCCCTTTCCACTTTCATCGCATGTTGAGATGGATCTCGAGCCGACCACTGCTGTACGCGAGAAGAGGCAGCTTGCCCAAGATGCAATGCAGCCCAGGCAGGAACTCGAAGTGCAGACATTTGTGATAGGATCCCTCAAGTCGCGCCAGCAACGCATTCGACATATTCAGCAAGCATTGCATGCCGATGTGATACTCGAGCCATCACTGGAGGGTCTCAACGAGGAACAGCTAGACGTATTACTCCTTGCCTTGGATGGACGCAGCCTTTATATTACTGGCGCAGCAGGTAAGTGGCCTTGACAACCAACCTGCTATGCTCCTTCCGTGCTCGTATCAGGAACCGGAAAAAGTCACACCCTTTCATGTGTCTACCAAGCGCTTGTTTACAAGCATGCCTATCGCCCATCGGTGGCTCTGACTGCCAGCACCGGCATGGCTGCCTCGATAATACAGGGTAAGCCGTTTAGCTTAACTGTTTCATTCGATAGCTTTGTTTTGTTCTCAGGACAGACCCTGCATTCGTGGGCTGGTTTTCATAACCCACTCATGGCTGTCGATAAAGCGGTGGAGAAAGTTCGACGGAGCTCCACTGTGGTCTATCGATGGGTCGAGACTGACGTGCTTTTGATCGACGAACGTGAGCTTTGCGTCCTGTCACTATACCACCCTCACCTGGCTTGCAACACAGTATCTATGGCTGATGCCAGGTTATTGGATCTCATTGACGCTGTCGCGCGTCGTATTCGATTTATAGATCGCCCCTTTGGAGGAATGCAGGTATATACTGTACCCTTCACCTGAGAATGAACTCGGCTTACCCCTCAACCAGGTTATTGGCGTTGGTGATTTCTTTCAACTACCCCCTTGCAACTCCGAGAACACACCACCCAGGTTTGCTTTCCAGTCCCATGCATGGATGAAAGTCACGCAGGGGTTTATCAACCTTAAAATGGTCCATCGTCAGGCAGATCCCGGTAGGGTGCTCTTTCGTGATATCGCTCAACCTTCATCTCTCTCTTTCTCTCTCTCACTCACTCTCTCAGCTTTCGTCAGGCTATTGAACGAATGCAGGCTCGCTTGTCTATCTTCGGAATCCATTCGCTTGCTCCGGGGTCTTGACCGTCCGCTCCATCCTCAGTTTCTTCCAAACCTGAAACCAGTTCAGCTGTATGCTCTTCGAGCCCTTGCAGACATCACAAACCGTCAGTATCTAGATGCTCTCCCTGGGTCGTTGTATACCTTTCAGGCTATCGACGGCCCAAACGATCCGCTGTCTTTGGCTTATTACAGCGACCTGCCTGTTCAACCTCTTATCTTTTTGAAGAATGGTGCCCAAGTCATGCTGCGCAAGAACCTTGGGAATGGCCTGGTCAACGGCTCTGTTGGTAAGGTGGTTTCATTTCATACAGAGGAGGAGCTGGTTCGTATGGGCAACGATCATCTCCGGCACACGGACGGCTCTCTCTGCCAGGTCAACCCATCAGCCCTGCCCCCGTTGTCTTCGACATCTCCGCTTGCATATCCTGTCGTACGCTTCGAAAACTCAACCTCGCAAGCATATGTCTTTTGTCGACCAGAGACATTTACGGCAGAGGACCAGCATGGGCAGATCGTTGCAATGCGCAGACAGGTGTCGAGTTTGCCATCTTATCACCCCCGCCTAACCTGATCCCTAGGTGCCCCTCTCTCTCTCTTGGGCGATGACCATGCACAAGTCCCAGGGCCAGACGATTCAAAAACTTGTTGTTGACTTTCTTGGGATTTTCGCGCCTGGTGACGTGTTCGCAGACCCCCCTGCCTTCTTCTTTCTAATTGGTTTTCTTAGGCCAGGCCTACGTCGCACTCTCCCGGGCCAAATCTCTTCAGGGCTTGCAGATCGTCAATTTCGACCTGTCACGGGTTATTTTTTTCCATCTATGGTAGTTTCGTTCCTGACTTGTTGTAGATCATGGTGAACCCTACCGTAGTCAGATGGCATCGTGAGATTTTCGGGGAAGTTGTCTAACTTCTTCTTTATTATATCATAGGCAGGTCAAGGCATGTATCGTACTTAAGCACAAGGTGCTGCAGCCCACTCCTGTCGTTCACCCATCATGTCACACTGCACGAAATGCCCCTTCTGTCTCACTTCAATCAACGACCCTGCTCGTCATCTTGACACCCACGCAAACGCCCGTGAACTCCATCTCTACGTGTTCAGTAAGCATCCCCCAACTTCTCTTCCCCCCTCCCCTTTGTTGACGTAGCTGTAGACCAGGCGTATTTCTTGCGGGAGAACCAGAAAGGGTACAAATGTCCTCTGTGCCCCTTTGTCGGCCTACCGTTTCCCCTGTACGACCATCTCCAAAAGCACTTCCTCACCCACGTATGTTACTTCCTTTTCTGCACGAACATCCCCTCATCCTTGGACAGCCTGAAAATGATAGCTCTTTGAACTTGGACGAGGAGCCTCCTCGCAAAAAGCCTAAGACCTCACCCTTTCCACTGCCCCCGACATCCTCCTCTTCTTCATCTGGATTCAAACCACCACGTAACCCCTTTTCTAAAAGCACTCCTCTCTTGCCTATGACGACCCCACCATGCCTTCCTAGGCTCGCTGCGGACCAACCCATGACACCTACTCCCAGCCGTAGTATACAGACACCGCCAACGTCTATTCACCGCAACCATCACCGACAAACAGCACATCCTACGATCCGGACGTCTGTCGATGCAGATTTTCAGACCTTGCGGACCGTCGTCGTCAGCTTTCTCGAAGGACATAAGGAGACCTGCTTGCTGCATACCATCCTGCAAGAAGCTCCCGAATCCCCTCATTTTTCTCTTATACAGTGCGATTTCCAGAACAAACCGCGCCCCGAAGACTACAACAACTTTCGATCACTCTTCCGCAGCGTCAACAACTCGGGTCGTTGCTCGTCCTGCGGCTGCCCTAAACTTGAAGGCATTTTGCACAACGGTGACTGGAATGGCTCAGCTAAAAGCTGCAAGGACGAGGGTATGCAGGACTGGATCATTGGCCTTGCGTATTACGTTTGGAACTTTATCGATCTACGCAAAAAGACCCTCGCCCTCCTCGGTCTAACCCTTGATGTATTTGGAGATGGTGATGAGGCCAGAGATGTGTTTGCCAGGTGGCTTCCGGAACGCAGCGGCAGGCATACCTCCTTTATCGCGTCCAACATGTTGGATCTCTTGTTTGTCATTGCGAGGAACGCGGAGTCGTTATTTGGACAATTCGATCCCAACCATGTAGAGTAACACTTTTGAGCTCTCATGTGCCTGGCCATGCCTCCGTTGGGATGGCTTTCGAGCTGGCCATGTATTCATATTCTGGAGCATAATGGGTTCCTACGTCTTGTCCCATGCACCTTTTTCTTTTAATGGCATTTCGGCACCCACCCCTCTGTTAGTTCACCCGGCCCTAGTCGAGCCAAACCTTAGTGCGCATGGGTTTGGTTTCCTGCCCCCCCCTCTCTAGTGAGTTTTTTTTCCCACCCCAAAGCCGAACCTCGGGACGTGGCATGGGTCTGGCCCTACGTGTTCTCATCTGTGACAGAAAAAGAACTATGTCGGTTTGAACACGTCAGTCGTCCGTATGCCG
>JBBPQT010000593.1:0-13404 GCA_038092715.1 Boletus smithii | reverse complement strand
GTTCGCCCAAAGCGATCGAGCTTTACTACTTTCTTTGCTTTCAGCTCCAAAAGAAAGTCCAATCACGGAGCCCCCGTCATACACCTGCCACAACTCCAGCAAGACCTTGTCCCTCCCCAGTCTGTCCCTGGCAAATGGCTGTCTGGAAGTGGTCAAACAGATGTACAGCTTATCAACCCCTCTGCCATTCCTTCTCCACTTCGCACCGACGGAGAGGAGTATTATTATTCCTACTCTACTTCCTTGACTCCTGCTTTCCCTTCCTACTCTGCTTCTCCCCACCCAGGCGCAACAAACATTTCTCCCTCAGAGCGACTCCCGTTGCGACAACAGCATCTCGTTGGAAATCCGGATTTAGACTCGCAGCTTTCTTCTCCAGTTGACTGTCATCCGTCGCATACCCAGAATCAGCACCCTTATGCATATTCCACTCCTTATTCAATACCACATCCCCAAACCATCGATCCAGCCCCGTTTTTGCGCCATGCTACCTCTCAAACTTTCCATCATCATACCCACCATCCCCGTTCTGATATCAATCCGACGCTTGCACATAGTGGAGCACCGTCATCACACCTGGGTCACCAAGTGTACAAGAGTCAGCCGCACCTGTCACAACCCCAGCTCAAGACGTCCATTTCCACCCCAAACCTGGCCTCCGGAGCAGCGCCAGTCCGTGCTAGATCTGTTTTCAAAAAGAGGGCTCCAACCAAGTCAAAGGGGCAGGAACGTTGGTTATCGGCTGAGACCTGGTGGGATGCATTGCTTTCTCCCTCACCTCGTTTCAAGGTCAAGCAGGCATCACGTCCACATACAGCTACCGGCAGGGTCATTCGGGATCCTGTGAGTATACCTGTTGAAGGTGAGCCAAGTAGGATCTTGGGAGTTACCTTTCCCTCTCTTCCGGCTGTGCGTCCTCGTGCAGTATCTGTCACTTCGAATGTCAACCCCGCACTTCCTGCGCTCACAAGATCATGGTCCGCAACGGATCTTGGCCAACCATCTACGTCTGCCAACCCCCATCACGGCTTTGAACCTGCATTGGAAACACTTGTGGACGAACCCACACCATCGCCTGACCATAGGAACACTGAGCTTTCTTTACCAGAACCACCTATCTCGTTAGAACAGTAAGTCTCATGTTCCTTTCATGTCTTTTTCTCTCGATTGAATTCGGAACGATGTAGGGTTGTTGATGAGGGGAAGGCGTTTGAGCAGCAGCGAGCTCAGTGGAAACGGCAGGCTTCCAAATCCATCGGAAATAGGCACACCCGTTCGTTCTCGCGTGCACGTTCCAAATCGTTCGGCGAGAGGCACGTTCATGGTCACGCCACCTCGGAAGGTAGCAAAGCTCAATTTAACCTCGAATTTCTTGCTGCCCGTTCGCTACTTGGAAGCCAAAGCACCATGCCAACCGTGCACGTCATCAGACCAAGCAACTCTTCATCCCTTTCTAAAGCATATTCACACTCGCATTCACAATCAGCGTACTCTTCCATTCACACTTCCCACTCACGCGTATACTCTCATTCACATACACATTCTCTAACCACTTCTAATTCTTCCAAATCATCGCGAAATCCACGCGGCCACTCCCGGAGTGGATCGTGGAGCAGAACAGCGCTCTTGAAAGCAGGTGCCCTCTGCGGAATTGCTCAAGACGATTCTTATGGTGTCACTGCTGGCGAAAAGGTACCGTCGTCCTCAAGAGTCGACGTGCAAGGCACAATCCACCTCAGTGCTCCTACCAATGCTGATGGAGTATCAGACACGTCAAAGGTCTCTCCACCCCCAAATGTTCCGAATGATGAGGTCGGCATCGCAATCAGTTCAACACCGCCTATTGAGGGTTCCTTGGGCCTTACGATGTCAGGCCATTCCTATGTGTCCGGGCTCCGACACCAAGGTGACCAGGAGAATCGCTGGTCGTCGAAGCATACGCACAGGTCCTCTGAGTATGCGGGCCCACATCCATCGGCGGTTGATTCCAACCTACCTCAACTTGGCGTCGCCAGCAATGTCAGCCTGAGACATCGATTGCCGCCTCGCGCGGCCATCTACCCCCCTATAACTCCCATCACACATCCATACCGGTCCGCGTCGGGGCAGCCTGAGCAAGTGGGGGACAAGGCAAGCGAAGGTGCTACGTTGAAGATAGCAGAAGGCCATGTGGCCACGGAACTGGGTACAGAACACACACCCTATCCGCATATATCCATCAGTCATGCTGATTTTGAGCGGTATGGCGTTGGCGAGGCGCTCGTGTATGCTTCCGTTCCACGACCAGAGGGGGTCCCGGAAGCCAAGCAAGCCGACGTGGACAGTGACTCGTCACCTATAGCCGAATTACCGCGTCCTGAGGAACATTCTCTTTCGTGCGAAACCGTCGTTTTGCAACATGAGGAATTGGATACAGCTTCGATGACAATCAACACTCCCCCGTCCTTGACCAGCTCGACCATTCAGATGGTCATGTCTGCGTTCAATAATCCCGACGACCTCGATGAATTCCAGGACCTCTTTTATAAACCTCACCCTGTTTCTGGAGATCAGCGCCAGGGACTCTCTGTGTCTATCAACCATGTGCCGACTGATGTGCGCAGCTCAGCATCCAGCAGCCCGCTCACACACCTTGTTCGCAAACTGAGTGAGGAAGTCAATGACCGACGAGATCCCTCGCGGACGCCCTCCGATTCGATATGTCTCCAGAGGAGCGAATCCCAAGACCACCCCTCGAGCGAGAGCGGGACCAAGTTTGTGTTCATGAACTTGGCCCGGTCGTCATCTTCCCCTCCGCCTATGGAATCGTCCTCGCAAATGCATGTGCTCATTCAAGGGGAAGGAGAATCTACCACGCAGCCTGTCGTGGTTATCCCAGAAGACGTCGATTCGTCCTACACAGTGTCTGTTTTGGGGAGTCCGTCGGCAGAACGCGAGAACGACACAGTTGGTAAGGATGGGTAGTCTGTTCGGATTGAGGAGCCTTGCTGACGTGCTACATACAACGACAGGATATCCCATCAAGCATAGTCAGTTCGAGGTCGCCACCGCACCCTCCCCCATCCAGTCTCCTATTCGCGTGTCAACCCACCTCTCTCTTCAGGACGAGGACGAGGCAGACGAGACCGCTTTTCTGAGTCCTGTGACGAAACGGTATGGATTGTCCGCACCCGATGCCGTCCGATCGAGCTGTTTGACGACGTCCGATATGTCACAAATGTCGGGGCTCTTTGATTTCCCGCTTCCACCAAGCACGCGGCCGGGTGGAGAATTTGGACACACGTCAATGATGCATGCGTACTTTGAATCGACGCCGTCCGAGTCCGAGTCTCAGAATGACTGTCAAGGTGAGGATGGGGCTGAGATGGACCAGACAGATAGACATACGGATGGTGAAGAAGATGGGGGGCCATCTGGCGATGTGGGGGAGGCGTTGCAAGCCCTGAGGACTCCTCGTGTGGCAAGCTATGCAAGTCATCGGACATTTGGTGGGAGCGACGACATGGATTTCATCACGCAGTTGCATGAGGCACGTCCATGATTGCGATCCTTCGTTCTCGCTCAGGCATCCTTTCGTCTCCTGGCGTTTCTTCTCTTCTCTCTCTCTCGCTCTCTCTCTTTTTCTTTCACATTTTACTTTTGCGACATGTTTTTTTGATATCGATCTTGCGCACACGAGCCACATTTTGGTTTGGGAAGGATATCAAAACGCAAAGTAGAAGCAACTGGATATCGTTTCGTCGCCTCATATGTATAGCATATGCCAATCCGCTGTCCTCGTCCTTTTTTTTTTCTTTTCACACCGCCCTACCCTGCGACACCTCCTACATACAACCTCATTCCACGACACTTATTTACCCCACCTCCCAGTTTCTCTTTTCTGGTTTTGCTTTTTCTTTTATGCATTTTTTTCCCTGCCTCCGTTAGATATAGCGAGTCCCGACATAGTGTATTTTTTACCGTTTTGCCAGTTACCAGTACTCCGTGGTTTCGAATGAACACGCATAATCCGACTTGATTCCGTCCTTTGTTCGTGGTGCATCATACTGTACTTGCCATACCACATGAAGCAGTTGTCGTTTGTGAGTCATTGTGAGGGGTCCAACAATCACGTGTTCACATTGAACGCACAGCACCTAACTCGTGAACATCAATGCATGCGACATGCGACATGCCATTCAGCCAACATTGTCTTCCTTCTTTAATCGCCCCTTTTCCCCAGCTCCTGCAAGTACCAGACTGCGCAGGCAACACTCCTAATCCGTTGACGGCGGTTCCAACTGCCCGCCACCCTCAGTCGACCCGTCGGTGTGGAGCTTGGTCAGATCGAACAGTGGGGGATACGTCTTGAGAGAATCTTTGCGGTGAGTTTGGAAATTGGCGTACACTTGGTCTCTGTTGGTGCGCGAGAGGAACTGGATCGAGGCGCCTTTGGTGTCGGCGTTGGTAACCTCGTCCCCGTGCGTCGTCGACACGTTGCCAAAGTTGAATCTTACGAAACACAGAGCGGTGAGCGTAGCCGAGGGAGGGAGGGAGGGGAACGTACACGGAGTAGACGTTGCGCATAAAGATGTCGCCGAGCAAAAAGTCTAGCTCGTGTTCTGTGCCGCTGAGCGATGGACGAAACGCACCGATGCAGACGGTGTATTGGTCGTTTTGGTCGGTGACCCTCATTGGGGAACTCAATTCCATGGGATTGACCGGATACGCGACGTTCCTACCCCCAACAACCCGAGTCGAGCGTGGGTCGGGATAGAGAGAGAGAGAAAGAAGAGACAAGAGACGCACGTAAACGTAAACGAGAGATTGACCTGTTCCAGACAGGGCACAAACCACACGTCTTGGTCAGCGGTCTTGACGTGAACCGAACCGTTGAACTGGCTGTAGATCGCATCGACAGCGTCGCTCGGAATGTACGCTAGACTGGTCCCACTATCGATGAGCGCGATCGCTTGGCCCTTTTTCGTCCCCTGGACGGCTGACTTGAGGGCAAAACGTTTGCCGTTGATCGTCATGGTGTCCATCGCGATCGTCCAACGGGAACCCGACGTCGGTGTGACGGGATTCTTGGGCGTGTACGTGACGTTGCTGAAATGGGGGTCGTATTCGCCGATGGTGAGAAAACCGCCTGCGGTTTCCTCGCCGTCGTCGGACCGCTCGAGCGCGAGTCCGATCAAGTGCGGTGTGGAGGGATGTAGCGCGAACATGTTGGCCATGACGGATCGGGTCGACGTGTTCTTTGTCTTGCGTTCTAGGGCGGAGAGACCGTTGAGTCCGAGTCCGAGGATACCTTCGGCGTCGTCTTGATCGTATGTCTTGGAGACGCTGAGGAAAGCTTGATTGTCGACTGAATAGCCGCCAAAAGACACAGGGGCGTAAGCAATGTTGCCATATGCGGAGCCGACGCCGTAGGTAAGGTTCACGGTGGTGTTCGTCGTACTGTTGAGCTTGAGTTTTGGACGGCCAGAGACCCAGAAATCGCTCGAGCCAGTGTCAATGACGAGGATAAAGTCTGAAAAGAAATTGAGCGGGGTACAGCTGGAGAAGTGAAGCCGGATACCATGACCACCGACATTCACATTTCCGATGTACTTTATAGTGGGCAGAGAGTGACATGTGTCAGGCTAGGAAGATAGGATGACGTACCTCCATATTGGATTCGTTCTGCAAGGTATGGTTATCGGATGATCCCTTGTTGGCATTGGGCGTCGCTTTTGCCGCGAACGAAAGGCCTTTGAAGGTGGTGGTAGGGTCTGCATCGTCGGTGTCGCTGGAGAGAACGGACGCGTTGCTTGCCAGAAGCACGCTGGAGGACAAGGTAAGAAAGATAGGCAAAAACATGGCGGATTAGTAGATAGAGATCGCTCTCGGAGGGAAATTTTATATACTTCGTCCGGTCTAGACGGATACATTCAAAACGCAACCATGTTTTGGTTAGGACTGTCGACGAAACAAGACCTTACCAGCTCACAGAACACATTTATTGTAAATCCTTGAAAATAAAAGAATGCATACTAACCCACCACAAAATCAGCGCAAGCCACCCTTCACCCACGTACAAGTCATCTAATATGACTGCGTTAATTTGAGGGCCATGGCGTCTCAACTGCCGGCGGGAACAGTGGGATAGAAGACCTGCCTCTGGTTGCATTCACCTGGTCGGGGATACGGTGGAGGCAGGTGGCTCCTTTGTTCCTAGTTCGTATTGTCCTACATAGAATTCTCATGTACTCTGAAGGGACAGAAATGGATCAAAAAAAAAAAGAAACAATTGATTGACTCAACGACCCTTTGTATTTTTATTGATGGTTCTTTGTAGTACCCGGACCGTATACTTCAAGATCTAAAGACAATCGTTCTGATCATATGAGGGGTTCTGTGGCAAGAGGTGAACTGGACACCAAGGTCAAGACGGGATCTACCTGGATCGTGCGAACCTGTGCCCGGGATTAGCAGCGCCAATATTGATCAGCCCTATCCTGCGGCCGACTCGCCGGTCTGATTATTTGGGAAAGAGTGCGTGACGCTGCGTGTCCTGTGCTTGTCATTCCAAGCGTGAAGCGTTTAATTGAAGCTCGGCAACGGGTTACTGCCTTGGCACGCACATACTCATGTTGTGCGTTACAGGCCCACAGCTGTACTGCCCTTGTTTCAAGACGTATTCTCGGTAGTATGTACATAGTACTACGAGGTCTGAACGTCGTGCAGCCGCTGTGCTCGGACGCCGATCATGTGCAACAAGTTTCGAATATTCTCACACAGCAGCTGGATCCAATGAAACGTGCCCTAGTGGCTTGTTGTCGTTTAGTCAGCAATCGAGTGTCCACTTTTTAGGATCATCATGACTATGGCGTTGTCAGTCGCTCTTATCACCTAGTGAAAAGCCCTGGTAGCCCTGCCTCACCATTGCTTGAACCAGCATGGATGTCTCATCATCCGTGTCGATTTACCGTTGGGCCGTAGCCGCCATCGCTTTGGTGGGTTTCAAGTTTGCCGTGGACAACGCACTGTCAGTACGGGCGGCCTTTGCAAGGATAAAGTACGTCTGCAATGCCTGCACCGTTGCCTCCATCCTCGTGCCCAAAGCCAAGGGTTAATTTTTACCCAGAGATTGTCCAGGCCGCGTAGTACTATGGATTAGCCCGCTCGGCGCCATGGCTCTTGCCCTAGGTACCACATTCCCTAGACCTGGCATGGGTGGATACTGGGCGGGGAAATTTTCGTGTATGTCTTTGTCTCTTCTCCCCATGTCATTGCAAACAAGCACACCTTTAGTGTACAAGAAATTCGGAGCCACGTCCTTTGCGTCCGTCAAGCTTTCAGGAGCTCGGCAGTTTTTTTGGCTCGCGGACTCTGAGGCAGTGAAACTCCTTTCTTCAGATCGACACACTTTTCAAAAGAATGTTGTCGAATATGAGATCATCAACATTTACGGAGGAAACCTTGTTAGCACAGAAGGGTCTGACTGGAAGCGCCATCGTTCGGTCGCCATGTCCGCCTTCAATGAGGCAAGCTGCCTTTCACTTGCCCACTTTACTATTATTTGTCTAATTTTGGTACTCCAAGGCAAACGTTGCACTCGTCTGGTCAGAAACTCTACATGTGATAGACGAATGGTTTGCACAACTTGACACTGTTGGTCCTGATATCGCTGTGGATCTATCACCACCCATGACGCAGGTGCGAGACACAATGAACATCTGGGGAGCCAGATTCAGATTGGTTTCAGGCAACGCTTCTTGTAATCGCTGCCGCAAGTTTCGGTAGACGGATGTCCTGGACCGCTGATTCGACTGCGGAACTGCTTCCCGGTTGCAAGCTCACATTTCAATCCGCGGTTGTCAACTCAGTCAGCAATGTTATTTTCAGAGCTCTCACCCCGGGATGGTTTTATCGGTTTTCGTCGTTGATCAGAGTGCCTTATCTTTCCTCTCGCGCCCTGTTGACTCAGCTTGCATTTGACGATTTACGAACCCATATGCTTGATCTCGTGGCCTCTGCTCGTGCTGACATTACGTCTGGTAAACGCTCTGGGGCTTCAGGCGTAGCGTTGTTACGGAACCTCGTCGAAGCTAACATGAACCAGGATGGAGACTCGAAGAGGCTGACTGAGGGGGAGCTCCTATCCAACATATTTGTGAGTATACAGTTGGCATTTATTCCTGCTCAGTCATCCCTCTGCTCTTAGGCTTTCTTTCTTGCGGGACATGGTTGGTTGATCTCAAGTTTTGAGATGCTTACATCAGCCAGAAGTTGACGTTCTAACGCAGAAACCTCCACTCATACTCTCTGCTTCATATTTGTGTTATTGGCCCTTTACCCGGGCTGTCAGCAAAAACTTTACGAAGAGGTCACTCGCGTATGGCCCGCAGATATGCCTCTCACACAATTGATGACAGTAAGTTTTTACAACCTACTTTCACGAACAAATTGCCAACCGATATTCCAACAGAACCACAAAGAATACATGGACAAGCTTGTAAGATTTCCATTTTTTTTTCCACCGAATTAGCACATACTGACAGCCCGCAAAGGAATACGCTACGGCATGCGCCCGCGAAACACTTCGCATGTTCCCTGCCGAGCCCCGTTTATCAAAAGATGTGCACGCGGACACAGTCCTACCTGGTACTTATTTCACCCCTGGATTGAAGGACAGTCCTTCGGTCGAAACTGGAAAGTTCTCGATGGCCGTTCCGGCGGGCAGCGCTGTCACCATAGATATATGGGCAATGCACATGAACCGTGAGTCGTCTACACCTCAGACGAAACCCATATTGACCTCGTGCCACCTCGCGTTACAGCTTTGTATTGGGGAGAAGACGTTGCAGAGTTCAAACCTGAACGCTTCATCGACACTGAGTCTTACCAGTGGCCGAGAAATGCATGTAAGCACAATAGTTCCACGACCAAGGTGTCTGCTAGATTCACGTTTGTGCCCGTCAGTCTTACCCTTCTCGCTCGGTGCAAGGTCGTGCATAGGTCAGCGATTTGCATACGCGGAAATGATTGGTATCCTTGCGAGTGTCGTGCGTCGGTACCGGATACTGGTTCCAGACGACCTCGCGAAAAAGCCTTTCGAGGAGCAGAGTGAGGCATTACTAAAGTGGACGACTGGTCTCTCGTTGACACCTCTGAATGCTCGCGTGAAGTTATGTCGGCGGGTATAAGCCAGGCTCGAACGTGTGTTATTTTTGCCTGCTTCGTGCTAATCTCTTCGTGTATTCTGTACTTTCCGTTGACATTGGAATTGAGTATCGCAGGAGCAGAAAGCAACTGCTGGCACGGTCGCATTTTTGCGACTTCACAGCCACAATCATCCCCCCATTCAGTGACGAGCTTAACTCAGCTTTTAAATTCTGGGTCTCATGTATGATGTACATGGCAAACTTGGATACATTCTTGGGGTGGGACAAGAGGCAATTACACTGAGCGGATAGTACAGGGTGAAAGAAGCAAAGCCAACAACATGCGTTGGTGAGTGAAACATACATCATGGATAGTCATCTCAATCATCCTTGTCTTGAAGATATAACTCCTCCGATTCCTTGATAGCCTGTTGCCGGATGACGCGCGATTGTTCTTCTGTGAGCAGGACGATGTCACGGTTCAAAAGCTTGAACGAGCCACCCTTGGGGAATCCGCGTTTACGAGCCTCTTCGTCATCGTCTACTTGTTCCAATTTCTGTCCGAACGAGCGTGAGCGACTCGAAAGCTTTTGGAGAAACCGTAACACATACCACGACGAGCGACTTCTTGACTCCAAATACAGAATCACTCTCAAGGTAATTACCCCCATCTGGATAGAGTGCTGTAACAAGTTTGTGGTAACCAGGGGCTGCCACCATCATATGTAAGTGGCTTGGACGCATGTTGTGACGATGTTGAGAAAGCAACAATTCGCCAATTGGGCCCTTGAATCGATTATCAGAATCCGCGTCTGGTCAGAAAATCCAAATGGAACTCACGTCACCGGGAATGGGATAAGATGGAGGAACAACGGCACGGTATGCAAAGCAGCCATCTTTTGCGGTATGCAATCGCCCACGACAGTCGGGGTGGGTTCTGTCGACATATTGTGTGTCGTAGTACCCTTGGTAACGATGAGCGCATGATCGCAGTCATTGATTGTCCAATGGAGACATACCATGGTGATCTGTTTCCCACGTCTCGATGACGGCATCTGCGATGGGCTCGCCCTCTGTTGTCAAGACCCGACCCTCGACGTACATGTAATCTCCTTTGCCTTCTGATGCAATAGATTCTCCAAATTCGACTGAGGCATGGTAAGGTCGAGGTGTTGTAAAAGTGCGCAGAGACTCACCATCCTCGGCATCGTCAGTGTGGAAGGGGCCCAAGACGCTGTTCTCCGTCGCACCGCCCTCGACAGGATTGTTGAGAGAGTCGACCAAGGCCGAAACGCCGAACACGTCAGATAGGAGGATCATCTCCTGACGTAGAGGCGTGCATGTCTGACCTACTCGAGTCAAGAACTCGATGGCAGCCATCCATTCGTCTGTGGAGAGGCTATCGAATGGTTAGTATTTCACGCCCATACTCTGCAAGCGAAATTATGCACTTGGTCTCCCTGACGAAGGCATGTATGTGCTTGACGAGGAGTTGGTATATGAATTTGAGTCGTCTGGAACGCACTGAGCGGGGCACAGGACGGGGATCGGATGACTTACGGGTTTGGCGTCTGTCCGACCAGCAGCAAGAGGTTCGCTGTTATGATGTCAGGGTTATCCGGCAGCTGGTCGGATCAAAGTCAGTAGTCAGGAGAAGTCAGTACGTCGAAAAAGCTCACCTGCAAAGGAAAGCTAGGTGGAGGGACTCCATTAGAGACCGCGGCCTTGACATTGTCGTTAGTATGACTGAAATCACCTGGCATGTTGACTGAAAACTGGGTTGATACGACCGGATCTAGCTTTATACCCAGCGCACAAGGCGCCCACATATACACAAGTCAACAGCGGGTCATTACTGTTGCGGATCGGGACTGACCGCAAGATCTTATTTACCGCAGGTGGTGATATCTCATGCAAAATTGTACTCAGTGGGCCGCTGCGACGATCGTGCACAATCCGCAAACTTTGCTGGATGAGAAAGAATTCCCACCGACTCGGGCTTTGCACATAATCCATGAATTCGGACTGGCGCCTAGCCTTGGCTAAAACAGTAGATATGAGTAATCCAGAACGCGGTGACCTTCTCCGACGTGGCACTACTGCCGCTACGTGAGTCGTTCTGCCCGCATGGAGATCTTCCGCCTTAAGTCCACCTGGGCTGCCGCAGTTTCAGAGGCTCCTCAGGTGTCGGATCATGATGCATGATGCCATGAGGGCGGCCGAGCGGCGAACCAGCTAGGATTACATAAGCATGGAACATTTCCAGCAATCTCCTTGTGCGATAGCGGTGCCCAAAGAATGCTCGTGAACTCGCTGCGCTCCCATCGCAAACTTCTGGGCGACATACGAATAAATGATGCCCTGTCAATGTAAAGTGGTTCTGCCATCGACAGTTTGGCTATGGTAGGTGCCGTGCCGTTCATCTGTGTCGAACTCGAGGTTATTCCTCCAGAGTGAAAGAGTGAGTCTTCAGGCTAAACGACGGCCCACTCGAATCAATTTCTGGCGACGGTTCCCATCCAAGATCGCGCGTCTACGCGCTGGTTTGTGGATGACGCACGTGTTTTGAGTTGACCTTGTGATTGTCCAGCGCCAAATCTGGATCTCTATTCTGAGCTCGGAAGTGCTGCTCGCGTCAGCGATAATCTTGCTTTGCCTACGTTTGTCGTCGAAACACGCAGGCGAATTCATTTCGAAGAGGACAATGGCTAAATTGCAAAGGGTTTCCCGTGAGCTGGCCTCGGAAAAGTTCTGGTGAGTTCGTTCCCACGAATTATGGGGTTACCCGGTTTCGTAGCAGCAACGAATCTCATTGGACAGACGCGTCGCGTCTGTTTACTCTTGTTTGCACTACATGTCTAGCGCAAGTCTCGACGGCGCGGGTCGAAAACCTTTGTGCTTCGACAATACCCGCATCTTGATGCCTATATTCCTGATCATCTGAAAATCATCAAGTTTCAATGGGTATTTCTGGTTTACTTCCACTCCTCAAGTCTATTCAGGTCAACAAACATTTGTCTGACTTTGCGGGTCAGACTCTGGCGGTCGACGCGTACGTTTGGCTTCATCGTGGCATCTATGCTTGTGCCACCGAACTCGCCACCGGAAAGAAGACGACCAAGTGAGTTGCGCCTCCCTGTAGTTGCCGTCGGCCTGTGTATACACGGTGGTTACCCATGACTGACATGTTGGCATATATTCAGGTATGTCGATTATGCCATGCATCGGGTTCGACTACTGCGTCACCACAAAATTCAGCCCTACGTGGTTTTTGACGGCGGGCCACTTCCTGCGAAGAAAGGGACGGAAAGCGAAAGGAGACAGCGGAGAGAGGACAACCTCGCCAAAGCGAATGCCCTTGCTTCACAGGGTAAACACAGTCAGGCTCGGGAATGTTATGTCAAATGTGTCGACGTGACTCCACAAATGGCATACCAGCTCATCAAAGTAGGATTTGTTATCTTGAATGGTCGTGCGCTGAGCTCCCTAAATAGGTCCTTCGAGCAGAAGGCATCCAATATGTGGTCGCGCCGTACGAAGCGGATGCTCAGATGGCTTATCTGGAACGCATTGGAATCGTCGATGGTATAATCACGGAAGATTCTGACCTGCTCGTCTTTGGTTGCCGCAAAGTGCTCTTTAAACTTGATTCGGTTTCAAGTACCATCACGTCTATATCCAGAGACGACTTCGGGTCCGTAACAACTGCCGACGCAGGCATATCATTACTGGGATGGACAGATTCACAGTTTCGTGCCATGGCAATCCTCAGTGGCTGTGATTATCTCGCCAGTATACCTGGTGTCGGGCTGAAGACTGCGTGGACGTTGCTAAGAAAATACCGCACTGTGGACCAGCTCGTAAGAGCCCTGAGACTGGAAGGGAAGAAAGCTGTGCCAAAAGGCTACCTCGAGGCGTTTAACTTGGCTGAAAAGGTATTTTTACACCAGCGGGTTTATTGTCCTTTAGACGAGAAACTTGTCTGCCTGACGGAAATCGCTACACAAGAAGTCATGGATGCCGAAACGGAGGCATATATCGGAAGGTAGTGATATTTTTACTCGTTGCCACATTTACTCGATTCTGATGGCCAAACAAAATGATGCCAGCAACTTGGAACCTTATTTAGCGAAAAGGCTAGCAGATGGAGACTTGGATCCGATCACGCATTTGCCAATAGTGGACATCAATCCGAGCTTTGTGCCTCGCATATCCAAGTCACTTCCGCTTCATTTTGATAATCTCAACCGTCCGAAAACCGAAAACGGCAAAGGAA
>JBBPQT010000592.1:0-13415 GCA_038092715.1 Boletus smithii | reverse complement strand
GTTGGAGTAGGACCCCCCTAGTATCACTCGTCGTTCGTGATGGCAGCACAGTGTATGCTACAAAATTTTGTAAGCAGACATCGCCAGCGACAGTCAGATCAGTCAGCTCTGTACTGATGTGATGATGATCCAGTCATCCTCGTCTCAGTGTTACTTTTATTCGGTTTGGAGAACGAGCGAGGGGTCGCCATCTTTTTGTTTGTGTTCCTTGTTTGGCGTCGTTGCGTGTTGCTGATGTTGGATCTTCTTTCTGGAATTCAGTTGGGCCACGGCTCTGATCAGTATTGTGGTATGACCGCATTTAGTTTTGGGAATGTGCTCACTCACAACATCGTATCTAGGGGTGTTACTTGATCGTAAGGATGGAGCGTTTGGCGAGAAGGGAAATACCAATGGAATTGTGTGAGCCGATCTTCAGCGAATTTAGCATGGGAATATACGGCCCTGGTCTACTGCAGTAATCAACGCCCTTAGTCTCGTCACAACTAGTGACTGGCTGAGAATTTAGCCAACCTTGCTATGAGTAGCACTGAGCTCCACTGTCTTCGATGAGTCATGTATTGTATAGACTACGCTGCCGAACATTTCACATTTCGCCACTTCCCTGGTGATCCTCATCGTGGCACTTCCCATTGACAATCTGTACCACGGAAGGCACATGAAGGGCCTTGCAAAGAGGTCAAGGTCCAAGATAGGCAGCCTAATTCGGTGCCTGTGATGTCATCGAGCAGGGAAGGGGTCACCCCTGAATCGCCAATTGTACTAGATCCGCTACCACGAGCAGTGGATTCGTAGTCTCCCCAGACCAGACTTTCGAGATCAGAAGACAGTCGTTCTGATCTTACGTGGAGTCGGAACCTCGAGTATAATGTAACAAAATGAATAGACATTGGTCGGCTGATGGTTGTTTCACATTCTTTGTTTCACATTCATCATCAAACAGTTCTGGCACTATCAGAACGACTGCCTTCTGATCTCGCAGGTCTGGTTTTGGGAGACTACTCTGGCGCAGCCCATCGTATAGTCCCAGAGTCAGTCGAACACCGCACAGGTATGTCATGCTAGATCTGCGGCTTCCCGAGTGCGGATGAAAGTCCGAGTGCGGTTAGCTGAGTATTGTATTCTGTGGCGAGATGTGAAATTTCCGGTAGCGTAGAGCCAGTTATACAAGTACATGGCATCGAAGACACACTTTGGAGCTCACCGCCGCTCATAGCAAAGTTTGCTAGACTCTTGGCCAGGAGTCACTGGGGGAAAAGGGCAGATCACCACATACTAGAGTCGTCTATTCCTATGCTAAATTTGCTGGTGAAGACTGGCTCGGGCGAATCCATTGATATTTCCCTTCTTGCCAAACGCTCCATGCTTACGATCAAGTAACACCCCTAGATGCGATGTTGTGAGTCGGCGTATTCCCCAAACCAAATGTGGACATACTGAGATACTCAGCAGAGCCGTGGCCCAACTGAATTCCAGAAAGGAAAAGAAGGTCCAACATCAGCAACACGCAACGACGCCAAACAAGGAACACAAACAAAAAGATGGCGACCCCTCGCTCGTTCTCCAAACCGAATAAAAGTAACACTGAGACGAGGATGACTGGATCATCGTCACATCAGTACCGAGCTGACTGATCTGACTGTCGCTGGTGACGTCTGCTTACAAAATATCGTAGCATACACTGTGCTGCCATCACGAACAACGAGTGATACTAGGGGGGTCCTGCTCCAACCTGCTCTGGAAGCGACGATGTACTTGAACAATGTCAGGCCAATGAGCGTACAATGGACCATGAACCCTAATATACTAAGCAAACCCAATGATGATCAAGCAGGCAACGAACAGCAGAGTTAGGTCTTACCTTTGATCCATGCCACTTTTGGTCAGTATTAGGAGGCACGTTCCGTAAGATTTTACTATGGCATGTCGCAACCATAGCATTCTCACTGCCGTCCCAACCTCCGTCAAGATCAAAATCGACAATAGGAAAGCTACCCTCCTGGATCGGTTATATAGAGCAAATACTGTGGGCTATGTCCAACCAAGTTGCAACAGAGAAATCTCCTTCGACTTACCGCGAGAGGCCAAAATAAGCTCGAGCGAGGTTGCAAGACTCTGTGTGAAAGCTATGACATAGACGCACCACATGTCGCAGAGCATGGGGGGGTTACTGCCATTTGCCAATTGCTCCATCAAGCAGTTGTGTATCCTAAGTTGAAAGACGTGACTCTTGACAAGATAAGTATGAGACGCGTTGCAATTGTACTCACACATGTACCGCTATCACAACATAGCGAAGATAGAAATATGTCCACTTGAAGGGGTTTTTATTACTCATACTGTGGATGTCAGGAAGCTGACCTGAATAATGACTGATTAGTACGCACGGCCAAATACATTGAACTTCTTCATCAAATGTCAGAAAGGCTTGCCAGACCAGAAAAGTGAGCGCTGAGACTGAGGACAGGATCAGCACCATGCAAAAACACCATGCCTTTAGTAGGGCGTACCGCTATGGTAGCGCACGTCGCGAACAGCAAGTGCATACGCGGGAGCTATCGCATTCTGTGAAGACATTTTGCACAAGTGGAGTCTTGCTCCCTCGCAAGGGACTATTCAATGAGTATACCACAGTTTGGCGTGGGTATGTGAAGTCGAAGATGCTAGCGCCAATAGTCCGACTCATCACGGGATGGCTTGCATCACCAGTACCTGCAATAGGATCAGCCCTGTGTTACTCCCACGTCAGCTGCCGACATAGTTCAAGTGCTAATATTTGTAAGATCTCGAGTACAAACCCGTTTCGTCTGCTGCTGTGCTTCTTGAGCGCCATTACCGTGAGATACCCGAGCTCATCAGGGACTGCCATGGGAGTCAGACCGACGATGGGCCATTGCGTCACGTACTAGTGAGCGGTAACGCGATGATGCTACTCGTTTTTCAAATTTAATGTTCGTGAGGGATATAAATCAATTTCTCACTGGCGCCGTCGGAACCCCATATATTGCTTATCTTGATGACTTGAGTCCTCACCGTTCCTAGTCGCCACTGTCGACACGACGAAAATTACATTGCATAAGTCGTTGCATTACAAGGAGATGTGGCTCGTGAGTACGATCTCACCGTCCGAGATATTCCGTCTCATGAAGTGTTCCATGTTTAAAATGAGAGAACAACCCTAGGTCGAGATTGGGGTCACTGTGCACAGTCTGCGATCAATTGACATTACTCACAATACTCGAAAGGAGGGATACCGACTAACTTCAGTCGATTCGTCAGTCCAGCGGCTTCGAACAGTGAGCGCGTGAGACGTACTGTGCGGTAGCGATACTTCGCATATCGTCGAGCCCACAGGCCGCCAGTGAGATACTACCTATAGGTGAGTACTTTAAAGTAGAAATTTTACGTCTGAAGATTTACTATCTCCTTTTATGGGCGAGGGAGAATGCAGGCCTCGAAGTACTCTGCTCCACGATATTGGACAATATACTTGAAACCGCGAGAGCCAACTGTAAGAGGATGAGGATATTAAAGAAGACACCCACTTTGCGGCTTCGATTGAATAGCGCGAAAATTGATTAAAAAAAGAGTTGAGAAATCGGCTTTGGGTAGGGCATCAGGAAAATGACACCGCACTTACCTAACCTTATTTGTACTTTCCAAACTTTTAGCACCGTAGCCGACATCGTCATTTCCCAAAAAAAGCACTGAAGGGAAGTAAGGGCAGAGAAAGCACGAATAAGGTTAGGTAAGTGCGGTGTCATTTTCCTGATGAGTTTCCTGAGCTCACGTCTGGTGGTCATAATAATCTCGATCATACAAAGCGAGAGGTGCAGGACGAATTGTATCGATACCGCATCACGCACAAGAAATCCGGCGTGCGACCTGACCCTAAGTTCGGTGAGACAATCAGGTAAAATCTATGTTGACATCAGTTGCCTTGGTATGCAGAAAGGAGAGTGACTGTTTGACCTACATCTGCGCGGCTAATAGGAAATAACGAAAATAAAAGTAGAACCATTTGAACATGCAACGTCGCATTCTGCCAACAATGAGTGCCAGGTAATGTAGCTGCAACTTGCATGCTCTTACGGCCATACATATTCTATCTCTGAGTCTTCGACTGTCAAGATCAAATCCCAAACTGAAAGCTCTTTGAAACGCATCCCGAATCCGCCGCCGCCATAGTAGACAGTAGTTTTTCGATCTATTCAGCCAGTTAGGTCAATCAATCTGCCTATTAAACCTGTTGGCGGCGGAATTTAGTACATATTTAGCGACTGTGATGGATGAGTGAAGCAACGCGGGAAGCTGTTGTTACCGGCACCGGCGTCTTGCTGGCCCGGTGAGGTGGCAGGTAGTCATTCGCACGATCACGTTGATCGAGATTGGCAAGTGGCTCGTTCACTGCTCCAGTGCTCCCTCGTCGTCCACTTGCAATGTCGCGTTCGCCAGCACCACAGTCATCCAACTCTCTCCTGCTTCGTCGTCAGCTTACAGAGCTCACCAAACGTCCAGTAGAGGGCTTTTCCGCAGGTACGGGCAATGTTCCTTCATGGTGTTGGTCTCCAACAGATCCCTGACAGAATTATGGGAAAAGGACTTGTCGATGATAACAATCTATATGAATGGGACGTCATGATTATCGGGTGAATCGTTTTTGCGGGATCGCTGCCCCATGCCGCGTTGCTGATCTCCTCGAAAGGCCGCCTGATACTCTCTAGTGAACTCCTCTCCTGTCACCAGACATGTTCTGCTGCTAATCCACTTTCTCTTCCAGCGAGGGTGGTTTCTTCAAGGCCCGATTGACTTTTCCACCCGAGTATCCCCTGTTACCTCCCAAGATGAGGTTCATCACTCCGATGTGGCACCCCAACAGTTGAGTCATCTTTGAGCCAAGAAACGATCCAATGTTGAGATTCCACTCAGTTTACCCAGATGGCCTCGTCTGCATTTCGATCTTGGTGAGAATCGTGCAGAGTCATCCAAACTGAACTTATCAAATCTTGTCAGCATGCACCTGGCGATGACCAATATGGCTACGAGGATGCGGGTGAACGATGGATGCCGGTTCATACGGTTGAGACCATTGTGCGATTGTTCTTGAATCTCCCGATTGCGGAGGCTGATGATCGTGTACCATAGCTCATTAGTGTCATCTCTCTTTTATCTTCGGACTCCCCGAACACGGACAGCCCAGCTAACGTTGATGCAGCGAAAGAAGTGCGCACTGATCTAGCTGGTGTGTTTCTCTGCGCATCCGAAATCACAACAACTCACAGACAGATATAGGTTATAAGAAGAAGGTGCGGCGGTTGGTGCGGCGTGCCGCAGAGGAAACGTTGTAGTAGTAGTTCCATACTTGTGTGCTGTAGTATATCTTCCCCCGTCCCAATAGTTGTGTATTTCGTTTTCTACTGGCTCAGAGTTTCCAACATGCCTATTTCACGTGACTTAGTATGAAGCATGGGTTCACCTGCGCGGCGTTGTTTCCTCTTGACCATTTACCTCGACCATCCCGCCAGCCCGTTCCCCACATTTGCAAGAATTTTAATACAATGTCTGAACAAGCTGGCGAGGCAAGTCCATCCAAGATTTTCCGTAGATCTGACCGTAACCAACATAAATGTAAATCTGCATGTATGTCAAACATCCAATCCACACTCTCGTCCGTGACTCTTTAGGCCGTGCCTGCAGCGCAGAAGGGGAGTTGGACTTCTTTTCTGAAATCGTCGGTCAAATTTCGTCCTGTCCGAGTGGTCTAGTATGCTGAACGATGTATCTTCACAGCCTCGCTGGATTTACGGGGGATCTATCGGCTATGACAGCCCCGCCGTTCATCTTGTCACCCACGTCACTCACTGAATTTCCCGGTGTGTTCCTTGCATATAATTATGGCAGTTGGCGCTCATTCACTTGTAGCTTATTGGTGTGAACGCCCAGAGTTGTTCGCGCAGATCGCAAATGGCAAGACGGAGGAAGCTCGTGCATTGGCCGTGCTGCGGTGGTTCATTGTATTGCTTGTTCCTTGTTCTTGCCCTGCATTTAAGAGTTCAATCAGACCTTTTTAGAGTACCCTCAAAGGCCAATATACCTCACGTAATGAATCAATGGGATCCGAGAAGAAGTAAGTGACGCTCAGTCACCTATCACTTAGGTCTAATGGTGATTCAGGCCTTTGAACCCTGTACTTGGAGAGTGAGTGTACTACAAATCTGAGGGACGTTAGCTGACAATCACAGGTTGTTCTACGGTCATTGGCCGCAGACGAAGGAACGCGGTGGCAAGACTACCCTAGTTGTTGAACAAGTCTCCCACCACCCTCCTATTACTGCTTATCACATAGCAAACGACACAGTGGGTATCGTGTTGAATGGCCACAATGCTCAAAAGACAAGTTTCAGCGGTTCGTAGTTCGCTGTCCTTCCTTGTGCATTTGCACAACGGCCTGACACATGTATGCAGGTGGTAGCATCATCGTTAAGCAGGTTGGTCATGCCATCCTGACGGTTGCCCTGCCATCTGGTGGGAAGGAAGAATATTTGATCACTCTTCCACGTCTTCGTATCGATGGTCTTTGGTATGGCTCTCCATATATCGAGCTCGCCGACACAAGTTACATTCAGGGGTCGAACGGCTGGCAGTCCGTGGTATGGTCACTATCCGTGTCAAGCATTCATACATGCTCATGATAATATGTTAGATCGAGTATAAGGGCAAGGGATACTTCTCGGGAACCTCCCACTCGTTTAAGGCGACAGTTACACATCCCGCACACTCATCTGAGCGTGTTATTCAAGGAACTTGGCACACCACATCGACGGACAAGTCAACTGGTGTTACATTCCACGACGTCACGACTCCGAAGGAGGAGGTTACTGCCACGCCAGTCGAAGAACAAGGTGAATGGGAGAGCAGACGCTTGTGGTACGGTGTTTCCAAGGGTATCAGGGAGGGTGACTTCGAGGTTGCTGCGAAAGAGAAGAGCAGGATAGAGGTAGGGGTTCATCACTGCTACTCTGAGGTGTAGTGACAATATCTGGTTTCAGAACGAGCAAAGGCAAAGGCGGCGAGATGAAGCTGCCGCTGGGACCACATGGGCTCTGAAACATTTCAAGCACGTCGACAATGACCCTACCTGTTAGTCTGTTGGCACTTTAATTCTTCATATCCCACTAATTCTCCTCAGACGAGCATCTCGCAGCGATGTTCTCTGGAAATCCAGCCACAGAAGACGCCTACGTTTACTTGAGCAATGGTCCATCAGCGTAGATATCCCTGTGCCATCTCAACTATCCCGACTGCACCACGCATTATTGGATGTGTGTAGGCGATTTTTGCTTAGCCTTACTGTTTCCCTATTCAACGAACAATGATTAATCTGTTCTTTCACTGCGCATTGAATTCCAGCAAGGCACCAACTACTCGTCATCAGTGGTGCCATTGTATGCCGCGTCCGCTCCTTCAATTCTGCGACTACCTTTTCCAGTCCGCCAACGTGCATTGGCAACCTCGACATGATCGAGCCTCTTTCGCAGAACTATGGGGACGTATTTGACTCCCCTTCTATATGTACCTCCGCCCAGTGGTACACCAAGCACTGGAGGCTCCTTGTTCGCTAGTAGTGGGATCGTCGACGTTGTCAGTTTTGTTGAACTGAATGGGAAGTACTGGGGAGGCGGTGGATGATACTGAGCGGTAGCTGCTAGAAAATGAGCCTCGAGGGTGGTATGGATGAGCGAACGCTGGTGTACAGAATGCAGCTGATGATACAGGTCGCCCTTGGTCCGTGCCTGCTCGTCCCCGCTGTTATCATCGCCAGTTTGCCACCGTACGTCCGAGTCTGAAAATGCGCAATCCCAGAGCATGAGAGGTAATGCATCTGCCATTTGATATTCTGGTTTTTGGTCGACGATGGGAAGTGGAGCATCGATGGAGGCGGGGGAACGCTCGGACCCATCGACGTTCATCAATGTGGGCACGATCGACGGAGATTCGAGGCCCGCACCGACGAGAAACAGAATAGCCATGATGTGCCGCACTTGGTGATACAGAAATGCAGAACCGACGAGGTCCAAGACATACATGGCCTTCTCGCCTTGACCCGAGACGAGGGCGATGTCAGCTTTCATGATCCGACGACGAAAGTCGGTGATCTGCTTCGCTGGGTCTAGTTTAGACAGATTACGAAAGTCGTGTTCGCCGAGGAGGGCGGTGGCGGCGCGTTGCATGAAGGAAATGTCGAGGTCGTGTGTGGTGAAAAAGTACTTGTAATGTCGATGGGTGCAGTTGAACCGGGCGGAGAAGTCGGGGGATACGGGGGACCAGGCGATAACGCGGATAGTTGGCGGGAGCACGCGGTTGAGGATGGACACATAATGGAACTCTTCGGTGCGCGGAGGTGGAGCAGACGAGTTCAAAGGCGGTTCGTCGACGAGGTCAAACGATGGGAATTCTAGGGACACGTCCGACGTTGGATCGGGTACGGTATCCAGTCCTGCTGATGAAGGTGCCAGGTCCGATGCTGGTACATCGAGTTCAGACGGTTTCGCGTTGTTGACTGGGAGCGCGCTCCTGACCCAGAGCGAGATGACTTGTCCAGCAGCGCTCACGCCTACGTCGGTTCTCCCGCACCTCTCCCACCCACATCCGTCCAAACCAGCGTCCGCATCCACTAATCGCGCCTTTGCGAATGCCTGGAAGAGCACCTCCTCGACAGTCGGCAATGGGGTAGGATCGATCTGATATGCCAGACCATTATATTCCCATCCCGAATAGCAAAACTTGACCGCGATCTTGCGAACGGGATGGTCTTTGAAATGGAAGGGACGTCTGCCGGCACTACCTGGAGAGACGCCGCGCTTTGGATGTTTGTGGCGATGATGGGGATTTGCTTTGACGCGTCGTTCGAGTTCGGTGAGACGCGCGATGAGCTCCTCCTTTGACCAGGTTTCATAGTTGGGTGACATGACCGGTATGTGAGCCTTTGACGGCAGGTAGTGATACCGAAAAGAAAATCTTCCGAACCACATCGTCGAATCGAGCTGGTCAGCTGCTAGATGGACTCAATTCCGTTAATTTCCCCAATCCAGACCTTCAGCGTTGCGACCCTGTGCTACTAGGAGGAGTCCTGATTCCTGTTTTCGTGAAGGACCTGGCACTTGGCAGGTACCGCACGACCGCGAATGCCTAGATCCGCATCCCTAGGCACAGGTATCCAATACAATTGAAGCTGACGGGCCGCCCAACGGCAAAAGAAAAAAAAACTATTGGTGAGTGAGTAAACATCGATCCCACCCTTCCCTCACGTCACAATGATGCGTTACCGACTACACCATCGTACGTATAAGTATGACCTCTAACAGCAGGCTACTCGATGCCGCCTCCCTCAGGCTATCGTCCTGCATACGTCGTTTGCGTTTGCCATGAGCACAGCTTCATTTCAATTGATATGGGGCCCTGGTTTGATAGGTATGAAGGGAGGCACTAAAACATTCATGGTAAGACTAACCGCCTCTGCAGGTTTGACAGTAGGGATGGCGTATGTCGATCCACCCAGTCACGATTGGTTTGTATGTACTTATGATTGACTCCATGCTAGCTTGTACGGGGTTGGAGTTGGTCAATTCGTATTCTATGTGCGAGCCTTTCCACACGACACAGTGCAACTAAAGGTACTGGTGAGCATTTTTCGATGGACACGGGTTCTAGTACTTCTTATTCAGACTGCTCCCATACGCAGGTGATCATCGTCTTGTGTGTTCGCCATTGGAATTTTTTTTCATATGACTGACATTGGACCAGCATCCTCGATAGCGTCCAGACGTTCGCGTTGATATGGACTTACCATCACCTTTTGATCAGCTGTCGATTAAACGACTCTCCAGGCTGTGTGATCTATTTTCCTACGTAAGTCATTGGACTCGAACGAGGCAAAATCGTTTTCATCGCTCATGTTGCACCTCACACTAGATTATTGATCGTACGTGGCTCATTTATCCAATTCAGCTGCATACAAACTGAGTGAACGAGCTATGTTAGTGCGGTATTTTTATCGTAGTAAGTCACACACAGCTCCACCAAACAATATTTACTGGTGAATGACGTTGTTCGAGTACTGCATCACCTTTATAGTCCAATGGTAAATCTATACACTACTTGAACTGACACTATTCTCTGACGAGTCCTGATAGTTTCTACGTTCATCGGGTCTGGATAAGTAAGTAATCACGATTATCCCTCTCATCAATGTTAACTTCTATCTTGCAGTCAGTGGCCAGAACCGAGTCATAACATCTGCCGTGGTATGATCCGCAACTTGAATGCTGTTCACTGAGGCTGAATCCAAACTGACAGTTTCTGTCCGCCATTGCTCAAATGGGTACGTAATCGAAAAAATTCTCTGATCTATTTCACCCAACTATAAACCAGTGCTTGGAACGTGTTTGTGTCTCTTGATTCCTTCTCCCAGTCACTTGTCTTGATTGACACCCTTGACTGGGGACATTGCAGTGTGTACAGCAGGATTGTGAGTGACTAGGTTGCATATGTATCTTCGGACCTTTCATTGATAGTTCTGCAGAATTCGCGACCCGAGATGGCAAGTTCTCTTCGCCATTGAGGTATATTCAAGTTGCTGTTATGAAACTGGGTGCTATACTCAGGACCGGGTCATTAGTTTTCGCCAATGGCTGCAGTAGCGAGTGCTGTTTGCGACAGCATAATCACGGTTTCTATCATACATTACCTGCGGCCAGCGAGGACAGGTGCAATTCGGTACTTTCCACTCCTTACTGCGCGTGGGGTCTTCTCTAACCCATTGACAGGCGAGGGAATTACATCAAGAAATTGAACATCGTCTTTGTCCAGATGGGAGTTTTCACCTTGTAAGTCTGCAACTGAGTACCTTTAGTGCTGTGATGCAGTCTTTCTTTTTTCTCCCTTCCAGCATCAATGCATTAGCAGTGGTGGTCACGGTAAGCATGTTGCCAAAGAACATGTGTCATATCGGAATTGATGTGGTTTCTAAGTACTACATACAGGCCCAAGGAGTATCTCAATTTCTAACTGCTGGCCCGGGTGTCATACTTAGTAAGAGTGAGCATCGCAGATGTTCTACACAGCTCTCCTTATCATACTAACTGGCGTCTATCCATAGCATACGTGAACTCCATGTTCAGCGTGTAAGTATCTCCGCTTCAGGCAATGCTGGCTAGCATAACCAGAGTTTCAGGCTGAATGCGCGTAAGCTCATCCGAGAAGAGCAGCAAGCTCGAGCTCAGCGTACCATCGAGATTCCGACAATCTCTAGCATTCAGTAATATTGGTGACTGAGTGGTGGAAATTCCCTAGCCAAATTACATGTTCGGGCTGGACTTAGGCAACTATCGGTGAACTCTGAGAACAGTCACTAGTCCGAGTCACACCTCGTTGGTGTGAATGCATCGATGGCCGACGGGGTCCGTCTCTGATATTTGATTATGTAACGTAAGACCAACGTCAACTTATGACGGCGCTGAATTCAATCCTATCTGATAATATCCGCTTCTTTACATCAAACTATAGGCTGTGGAAGTAGATTATCATTGTGACACACCATAGATTTTTGTCGCACCTATTGATGCCGTGACTGCATCCGATGTGTGCAACTTCAAGTTCCAAGCCTCGCCAAGGACTCAAGCTTAAGGAAATCAGGCTGTAATTAAACGTGTGGGACGGTGCGGGACTCACGGCGAGATTGAGCTAGACCCTTACCGAGGTCTGGACCAGGTCACCGGCATTTGTTGGCGTTGTATTTGGGCAGAGTATTCTAGCTAACCATGTCATATGTATTTTGTTGGAGTAAGATGCGGAATTTCTGGTGCCGATCGTGCTTTTGTACATAAACTCCGACCCAAATATGGATGAAATGTCCAGTGATGGTACCGCGATTGTGGACGCGAGGTTTGGGCCCTAGGACGTAAGAATCCTAGGCCTGATGGCCGGCTGGGTGCAGGCCCGGCTAATCAAGTTCACTTTTGGCGGTAATCTAGTAAGTACCACGTAGCTATTCAGAAACCTTTGACCGACTCGGAGCCTGCCAAATCCCGGTAGAATGGAGCGCATATCTGAATTGAAAACGGTACTTCGCCGAGAGTCCAAGCTTTGTCAGCGTAGGGGCGACAACCCTGCCCGCCGGGCGTTTATTGTACAAAGGCTTCCCCAATTGACATCTACAGATCATACTTTTGACTGTATTTTGTCCATCCATGTCGTCTTCTCTATCCCTCGAGCTGATGTGGGGACCGGGAGTGATTGGTGAGATTTTCTATGAAATGGCCGAAAGTACTGCTCATGCCCTTGATATCAGGTTGTGCGGTGGCCGCGGCGTATGTATCCTGCAAGATTTTTTATCCATCCTGAATGGTCTACTCACGTCCGTGTGCTTGTCCTGCGTAGTCTGTATGGAGTCACCATTTGCCAATTTATGTTCTATCTTCGAGCCTTTCAAACCGACTCGAAATTCATCAAAGCCGTCGTAGGTCACTCTTGCTGTCAGCAAATTACCATTGCTCACACGTGCTCGACACAAGGTTCATTTTCTTTTGCAAGCCGATTCACGAGTTTACTGTGTTTGACTCTGACAACCTCCGACAGCCTCATGGACACCCTTCATATGTACACATTAGCTGGCATTTATTGGTATATCTTGATAAAATGTCGACGGAATGACTCCTATCAATGTGCTAACATTCTTCCATGGTAAGTTCGAGTTGCTTCGATGCTTGATTGTCATGCTTAATTGATGACAGGCAGATGCTGGTGAGTTATCCGTGGATAATTAAACAAGGGAGTTGATATCTCTTCGAAAGATGGGCGTCTTCCTTGGCGTGAGCAACTTCAATTTGTCCGAGTATTTCGAGCTGCTAACGTTTCGTAAGTACTGGATAACGTTCATAGCGCAATGGTAGGCTTTAAATAGGATAATCCGATCACAGACTCTGAGCGGCTTTGACATTTGCTAGTTTCTATGCGCACAGGGTGTGGATCAGTGAGTTTCTCGTAATCGAGTTCATTGCCCTCGTCGCTAATAAAGTTCGACTTGAAGTCAGTAGTCGAAACTGGATTGTCACGAGTGCGGTGGTACGTGATTCTTGGTAACGTCGAATCCGAACCAACTTTTCACAGCTCATCACGGCAACGGCTCAGCTCGGTGAGTGAATACATACATACGAAATCCCCTTATCATTGTTTCGAATTCTAATTTGTGCGGTTACAGTTCTTGGCATGTGTTAGTCGTCCTTCCTCCAGCATGATAAAGACGACTCACGTTTTTTGTCAGTGTGCAGCAACCTCATGTAAGTTGTTTTCGTACTCACAGTGATGACAAAACTTAAGCCACACAGATTTCACAGCCCAACTGGAAAGACACTTTT
>JBBPQT010000591.1:0-13423 GCA_038092715.1 Boletus smithii | reverse complement strand
TGTAGATCCTTCCATGCTCGGGATTCTGGTTAGATTGGTCGATCAGCGAACCGGATCGCGATCAAACTACAAAAGTACGCACTGTAGTTATTGAACTGAGGAACATAGTTCGTTTACTAACCATAGGCAGATAAGACCGGAGCGCATCGAGAAAGATCCGTCACTATGAGACAGATTTCTCCAGAGCCTCAGGTGTGGTGGTGGATGTGGGACGCCGAGTTCACGGCTCGGGGACAAGTCGGCCTTGAACATCCGGATCGAGCGTTGCGATCTAAGCACACATCTGTGGCTTTGGGCTGATCAGAATTTCTATTGATTCATCAGTCTCATGAAGCGAGCTCAATGCACAGGTAGGGTGTTGGCAGTTACTCAGTTGTAAACTGCCATTCGCGTTTCCTAAATCCTGATGCGGACGATGCACAATATTGACCGAGGTATGTTTACTCCCCGTATACTCAGGCTTTAGCCTACTGCAATTTAGCACTAATTTGTCTTCCACTACACTGGAATCCAGAAACGAGGGTGCAAGCCAACTTGTTGGGTACCTTGCCATTTGTCACTACTTGTTGATACTGGTTTGTGGCGGCGGGGCGGGCGGCCTGATGTGGGGGAGCTCTCCACAATCAAGATACTCCACCATGCTGTGATCAGTACTGGACCATAATCATCGCAAAGGGCGGCCCTCACCGTCGGCCGATTGAATTACCCAACCCCCGCCAGTTCTGCAACTTTGTATTCAGCCACTTTTCTCAGAACTCCAGGAATCATCATTTTCGGGAGAATTCGGAGAACCCAAGCCATGGTTCACGGGGGCCGCGTGTCCTCCCATTTTTAGGTGCCATCGGCCCTCTTCTTCAATGGAACACACCGCCCGGCTCGTCGCTGTTGGCTGGCAGCTAAGCCATGCCAAGGGTAGCCTGCGCCACTAGCTATATAACCCCCCCTTCCCCCTTCATTCCATCTACTTGGATATTTACTCACACTCACTTCCTTTAATCTCTTTCGTACATCCTTTGCCTTTTGCCAGTGCACACCTTGCTTTGAATGTTCACTGCGACTTATACACCCATCTCTTCGCCGAGAAAACCCTCATTGAATAATCATTCCTGTTCGCCGTCTCTGGAAGTTGTCTAGGGGTATCTGCGTTGGTGGTTCGACATGTACTTCGACGATTCTTATTTTGGTTTACCTCTTGTGAGCTCTGCTGCGGGTCATGTGCCATGGCAGGGTGTGAGTATATTTACTTTCATGTTTGCGTCAGCATTGCTAACGCTATCGCAAAATTCATTATCGCAGGCGACCGTGAACCCTGTGGATGTTTTGTTGACCCAACCTTCCCATACTAACTCTGACGGGATCCCTCACAATGTCGCTGCCAGTCACGGCTTTGCGGAGTATCCGGCGGTCGGCAACATACCTCAAGAGACTCTACAATACCACCCTCCTGTCTGGCCGTCACAATCTATGAGTCATGTGAGCATCGTTCAATATTGGCTTCGCATACCGCGCTTATCTGACGCCGTACGATAGTCTCCGGATCTGTTCTTTGACATCAGTGATGATTTCACGAGACAGTTTACTGGAGCTATGAGGCCCGTCCGCCGAATGTTTCGTGGAGTCCGCGTGGACGATATAGTATCTACGACATGCCAGTGGCAATCTCAGGGTTCGTCGATGTGCGGCCAAGAGATCACAGGAAAAACCGTCACAGAGCATCTCGCTGGCCATGGGATCCGGAACATGCGTAGAGATCGCATTGCACAGTGTTGTTGGCGAGAATGTGGAGCGCTCGTCAAACGACAAAGCATTACACGCCATCTTCGTGAAGTTCACTTGGGCTTGAAACGCAAGTCCCACGCACGCGCTTCCTCGACGACCCTTGTCGCTGATGTCCTTTGAGAAGACTTTGAGACGAGACGGCATGTCCTTGTGAACATTCTAGTAATTAGTACGTCCATCACCTCCCGTCGCATGTATTACTGACACATTCATCTCCTCTAGTTATTTATATGCTTTTCATTATTACCATTTTATTCCCCCTCCTGTACTATTTATTCTTTTGTACGATACCTGTCGGGTGGGTGAATTAGCAGTGTGGATTCTACGCCCCTTTCTCCATCTACATGTCTGCCCTTCCTTAATGCTTTATCCCGCCGCCTAACCTCCCGGTAGTGTTTAATTGGCGTCAGGGTTCCGTTATGCCTAGCATTCATTTTTGTCGTTCCTTTCCTGTCACAATCATACGAGATTTAGCCATTTAAGCAGCATGACCATCATTTCTCTGGGATGAGACTCGTATCGTGTATCACAAACTGCGTTTCTCGTTGCCAGAAATTCTGTGTGATCTGTTTCAAGCGCAAAGGAGGTCCGTCGGAGGATGAAATATTTCAATGGCTAGCATCACGCACCTGACACAAATGCGCCTCGTTCAGGAGGTTTCACTGGCAAGTTGCAGTGGAAATGTTGAGAAAATGGTACATACTAGAACTCCTAGTACATTTAGACTCACGGCTTCAAGTTTAACTGGGCCTGCTTCGTTTCCAGTGCAGAGTCACAAACTATTCGAGTCGACTCGGGTCGAAACCTCAAGACAATGTCGCCGCGATCAGTCAGCAAAACTCGCAGCAGACCCACGGACTCATTAGCGGATTCATGACAGTTGCCTTTCCTTTCTTGTCGGACGATCACTGCCAATGCTTCGCGGAGCAGTCGCTATCAGTGGCATACGCCACAACGGCCCTCTTGTTCATCGACATGTCCACCGGCAGCATCCCCAGGCCCGATTCTCGTCCGAAATCTGACAGCGTTTGCATGCTTGGAAGCCCAGCTCTGTTTCCAATGGTACTTGGCGACCCATCAGTCCGCAATGACCGGAGCAACCTTCAAAGTCTGAATCATGCGCTCCGCCGTCTCAGGCTCAAATCCACCCGGAATAAGGAGAGCTATACTCGCCTGCATAGATTCCAGAGGACTCCTTTACTCGCGGACGCCACTCCCGCAAGTTATCGATACTTGTTCCCCACCCGCATAGTCGGAGGACTATGTTCCGCCTTCAGGTCCTGTAGCAGTATCTCGAACAGTCCGGGTCACTGCAATTTCATACAGGTTGACGACCGAGCTGGTGATTGGAAGGGCATGTGCAACGGAATTCCAGCGTCACATATCCGTCTGAGACGATTTCCCATAAAAGCTTTACAAATGTTTTAAAAATGCAAGCACGTACGTTTTTCTGCGGCGCAAACATGTATCGCCGCTTGGAGGTATTCTCTGCGTCGGATTGTTTACCATAGTCTGATGTGTTGCGATATGTTCCAGGTATGTGTCATCTATGAAACATATTGTCAATCTGAGTAGTGGGACCAAGGTAATGGTATCTTTCGCACTGTTGATCCAAATGTCAATTTTTGAGATTAATGTGCACTCGCGGAGGTAGCGTGGTGCGACAATGTTTAGACATTTTTCATTCATCAGATCGGAGGGTGTTCATTCAATTGCATGTGCCGTGTCTCATTCTAGGCAGATGGGCAGAGTGACAGGTTGACTTTCTCCATCTGAATCGTGGCGGGAAACGTTCGCAGGATGGAATCCAGGTAAGCGAAAGAAGTTGAATACTTATCTCGGGTATCGATGAGGAGAGAACAGCTGACCTGAGAATATGCCCTTGTTATCAGACGCAGAATAAAAAGGGAGCCGAGATTAATAGACGCCAGGCGACTATATATGAAGTTGAGTGAAAATTTGATGTCGTTCAACCACCCATTTCCTGGGCTATCTTACTGTCGACAAAGCTTCCCAGTCCTACATCTCCCTATCGACACAACCTGCCCGTGGTTCAGGGGCCAGCCAATCGGTTCGCGCCGATTATCCAACGATCTGACTGTCCCTCCAAGCATGCCGGACCTTAGGTTGGGGAGTTGGCTCGCGTCCAACAGCTCGCAACATCCGAAACGCAGAGAAGTGACCTCCGTTTTGGATGTGCCTTCCATGTCGGAGTGTTTCTTGGTCGGCTTGGTCGTCCGGAATGGCAGGTCGGCAGGGTTCTGGCAGAACCTTCCAAGTTACATGCATCCCCGCCAACTAGGATACTTGGAAGGCTCATAGTAGTACAAAAACACCGACACGCCCACCGTTCTTTCCTTCCTTTTCTTCCATGGATTTGAATCCCTTCCTTCGTCCCCTTCAGCGTATGCATCCGTCCTCTCAAAGCGCGCCGTTTACCCCACCGTGAGCAAGCACTTTCCCCTTGCTTCTAGATCTAATCGCTTTTGCATAGGTCGACGTACTATCACCATCTTCCGGCGGTCTATCCCGGCGTTGCTCCTAACTACGGAGGATACAACTTTGCTTGGGGTCCAGAGGTATTCTAGCATTTTATTTTTTGTTCCTCGACTCGAGCTCACAAGCTGTAGCAGGACCACATGTTTTTACACCTCACGAACCAAATGTCCACAGCACAACCTCCCATTACTGGGTACGATCGTTATTTTCTTCCTTTTCCCTAGGTTTCTGATGGCATTTTGCAGAGTGGCTGCGACAGTAAACAACAACAGATGCCACTGCAAATGGCTTTCGGGCAATATACTTTGTAACCAAGACTGCGGCGATTTTAACGACTTGATCATTCATCTGGGCCGTGTCCATGACGTGCAAGGATCCGCGGGACGCACGCTGGTCTACCAGTGGTTGACAGAAAATGGGGTCTGCGGTGGGGAATACCGCAGAGATGCGTATCGCCGTCACATCGGAAAGCATATCTGCTACTCAGTTGCCTGCCCCGACTGTGGAAAGTCCTACTCTCGAGGGGACTCTTTGCGTGCCCACGAAAGGAAAGAGCACGGAAAGCAGTGACTACCTTAGACTCCAATTCTTTCTGTTGTGTGTAGATGTATGCTTCTTACTGTCCACGTTCCTGGAGTTCTGGCGCATGGGTTGTGTATGTATGATAGTGTAATCGTGTTCCTTGCGGTGTCGAAAGACTTTCGGAACAGAAATAACAAATGGTCATTCATGGTACTCGGCGTGCCTGTTCAAAATTACTTGGGGTATGGATTGATACATCTTTCGGGTCAATGGGAATTCCGTAGTAATCAGGGACACACATCAAAGAGGCGGCGAACTGGTCGGGATCCAGCACGATGACTGCTTTCCGACGTGGCGTTGGCAAAGGCAGCCTTCAAGCCACGCTTGCCATGTACCTTGGTGAAACAGCCACCGGAATATCGGCATCCCATGACTCAGTTTGTAAAGGTCCATAGATTCGATCATTGATTGGATCATGGCCCTTGGAGGTTTTGGAGGGCAGATCGAGTTTTAAGTACAGAACGTCTATCGGCAAAACGAGTAGAGAACATACGAGTATCGGTCGCCCTAGCGGTCATCGGATCTAGACCAGACAGAATATGTGACCTACGGACCCCGCAAAGGTAATGCACGTCAGTTGGGATATGAAAAAAAAAGTGCTATACTTGGATTAAGGCAAGGTCCAGTCGTTATCAGCAACTTAACTTTACTTACCGTTTTCAAATGCGACAATGTCCTCCGCCGTCCATTCAATTGAACTCGTACGGACCCACAGAAAGCGGTGATAAGACCCAGCCATGGCGACTGCCACCTTCTACCTCATGTTCGATGGCGTGCCGAGTCGTGCTGGCAGAGCGCACTGGCCACTCTATACAAGTCCGCGAAAGGAAAATGAAGAAACTCGGCCCGGTGCCACCTTGAATGGCAATGACGGGAGTTGACTACATGGAGGACGTTAGGGGCCACTACAGAACCATTCAAGGTCCGGCTCACCTCACCACCAAGGTTCATGCGGCGGATATGCGGCGCGGCCAACATCAGAACTATTCCTCAGAAGGGACAAGGCTGTGCCACGAGCATCGGCCGTCTGGTTGTTCATGTCAAATTTGCATCTGAAAGTGGCGAATGATTAACGATTGTCGAAAACGTTGACCTGAAGGCGAGGTGCAATTTTCCCAGAAGAGTTTATTGTGCAAATGCATCGTTCGCCCTGAGGTCTGTACATATTACACGGGTGTCGGGATGCTGCACGCGACAGGAACAGACACGTGATGACCCACCGGACGGGACGGGGCATGTGCGCAATCTACGTCCGCTTGATTTGAAGTTTATCTTGTCGCATAGCCTGGCGGGGAAATCTCTGCGAGGCCCTGCGCATGCGCCCACACGAAAAGGGCACAGCGCTAGTAGTTGGTGGATCTCCATTCTAGAAATCAAGTTCAGGAGGACCTGGAACACAGTGTATGAGGGACCATGCCAATACACTTAAACCAGAACCGTCAAACAAGGGAGCTAAATGACAGGAGTCGTATTAGTACACCGTTCCCTCCAGACTGGACACGAGTAGAAATCTGGACGGAGCCAATTAGCACTGACCCCGTCCACAGAAGAGCTGGGGGCACTGACCACTTATTTTTCGGCGAAAACAAGCAGGCAGTGTCGGGTTCCAAATAGAAGGTCGCAGCTGTACCAGTCGATGAACAACTTTGCTTCTTCAAATCCGCGTTGCAGTGCCCCGAGATTAGGTATCAAGCGTGCCGCTTGTTCCTTCCACGCTGAACTTTCTACGGAAAGCTGCCATGCTGCGAATAACTGACAGCATGGCATGCTGTCAATTGTTGGCAGCATGAGCTCACATTTATATATGTGGTGGCCTAACATACTCTTGAATCGTTCAGCATGCAAAGAAAAGACGGGCGTCTGTTTTGGCAGAACACCGACCCTATCACCACTGGAACCCTCAGCAACCCAGACACCCCATTCCATCCAGGACTGACCGCTGAAGGGGTGTCTCGATCTGGCGACCATGGCAACCTGTTCCTTGGAAGGTAAGGACACATCGGCTCTTCAGCGAAATGACTTCTTACGGGTCCGATGCAGCGAGCTGCTTGATGTCATGAGTGTTGACACGAGCTCGTTAGTTTTGTTGAACATACCACCATGCAAAGCCTGATTTCAGGTTATCTACAGGTGGCCATCGATAGTGGAGGGAACATTTACCAATATGACGCAGTCCAAGACCGGTACAGTCAGTATTCCTCCCCCAGGAGACTGAATTAGCCCTAAACCCTCTCCTCATCCAGGATGCAGAATTCCAGGCTCTAATGGAATGCATAAATCAACTGGAAGAATATCGTGCAAACAACAATCACAATCCAACAAACCCGACGTTCACTTCCACCGCGCCTGGCACTGCCCCTCGTTTCCAGGCCCCGTCGTCAGAAGTCCCGTCTGCTGCTTCTCAAACGGTTCTGATGATACGCCCGGAATATCGATCATATCAATGCTCGTGGCATCTACATGATTCAGGCGCCCGGTGTCACCACGTTGCGCCTGACAGGCCAGCGTTTCTTCGTCATATTGCTGTATCACACCAAGTTTCTGGTGATCAAGACGCAACGATCGTTTGTCGGCTATTGAATTCCAAGACGGGTTCAGCGTGCATGACGTCAATAAAGCGAGGAAACTTTCCTCGGCACGTCGACACCCATTACCCCCTGCGCTACCACTGCCAGTATTGTTCCGCTGGCAAGTCTTTCTCGCGTCAGGATAGCTGGAAGAAACACATGAGGAGTAAGCATGCATAGACACCTCTGCAAACATGATTCATTGCATACCTACCATATTATTCCCGACCTTTTCGTCAAGCGCCATTTCTTCCCTATGCCTCCGAGTGTTCATGTTCTCATCACATACCTCTAACGTGCTATATACAACTTAGATTGAAATGTCCTTTCTCTGGTAGATTGGCTACGAGCAATGATCTATCTATTAGCGCCTGTCTGGGGATAGAATATGAAGTAACTTACATGTGATTGCCATGTCTGCACCAACGGTAGCCTTGATACAGCATAAAGACGGAGTAGAGCAGACTATGGGAGTGATTCATACACCTCGATGAATACCCTGGAGTTCGTGCCAACTGATCGGGCCCTCTGGTGACGCATCAAAGGTCGCCAGTATGTAGACCGTGGTATTTTTGCTGCGGGTCAGAAATGAACATGAGCCGTGCCTGATAAAATCACTGCACACCTGTCTGTATAGCTGAGAAGTGCTACATCATTTCCGCAAAAGCATGGGCTTAAGAGAGCAGCGGTTAGCGCTGAGCTGTGTGTACAGGGTGACGAGGATGGGACAGAATTAGACGGCGTGTGAACTTGAAGTTGTATAGTTCAACAGCTGACCACAGGCACGACAAGTGCTGTGACCAGAAGATGGAAAAACAATTGTGTGTATTTCCATACAGCATACCACATGTTGGCTACCTGCCAATCAGAGTAACGACTCTTGCTGTAGCCTTCGTGATCTTACGACAATGCCAGCCTGAGCCGGCCACAACGCCAAGGGTAATATGCCATGGCAGAGTCACATATGGCAGTCCAAACCCCGGTGGTTCGATAGACAAGATAACTAGCCTAGGACTTAGACTGCGATCCAGTCATTCTTCAGGCCTGCAGGACTCTCTAACACCAATTAGAATGCCTGTGCTGAGGTGTTACTGCAATTACTGTTGAAATATAATATGATTCCCCGGCGAACTTTTCCCGCAGTCCATGGCATCACAGCTCCACATTTAGCAACATCCATTTTGATGGCTCCGCTACTAGTACTCCCATCTTCCTTGGTCCATAAAATCTTGCGATAGATGGTTGTGGGAGAGAACATTGTCCGGCAGAAACTATCTGACCCAATGAAATTGGTAGGTGTGATAAGGACCCGGAAGCTCCTAGTCGTTCTCGTTGTTGAACCGAATCAGATCTGCCACGAGAATATTAATATTCAAAGTCCTTCAATGTACTTATTGAACCGATCTGAGAATCTACAGTGAGCATGACGTTGTTATTTGTAGATAGATACCTTGAGCTCCTCAGCGTTCGGAAAATCAGCGGGATCACGATATCCACACCCCAGGAGCGGAGCGGATGGCGGGGTTGAACGAACACTTCATTGATGCGATTATCATCATCAGTTTACGCCACACGCCGCACGCCGTAAGTCTTTTTGAGTATTTTTCTGCAAAACATCGGCTCCTTCGGTTCTTCTCCGACAACCAAGGAAAGTAAGAGCGTGATGACATCAATGGAACGACACGGCGATCTCACCGCATCTCGGGTAGATGATATCTGTTAAATGGACAGTACTCAGCAGGTTGGTCTATAAGCCCAAAAAGGCCAGCAGCCATCACTACTCCACTTCAGTCGAATCCCAATTAGGGCAGTACAAGATAAAACTTTTTGCCGTCCAAGGAATCCTTCAGGAACGTTTTCCTCGGAAGTTTGCTCATCGAACATCGCTTGCAAGCTCGAAGTAAAGGTATGATCCTGAGACAAGCAGTCAATTACTGATGTCGGTCAACTCGAGTCTGGACGGGAGGGCCTGCACAACAATCGTATTCAAGTCTGTATGGTGAAATTTCAGTACATACAGACTCTGCCATGAAACGTTGCACTGTTGTCCTTGAATGCCATGTGAAAGGGCTGTAGCTACCGTTCAACACCTTGCACTCTGTAACTGTTGCCCGTACCGAGGTCTGAGGTTTGTCTCGATGACTCGTGTCAGGCAGCGTCCTTCAGATGGACGGCCTCAGTCAGTGCAAGGTGTGCCTAGAGAACGCACATGATGCCAGGGGATCGTGGACATGCTCAGGGTGTAGGGCCGACCTTGACAAGGTCTACGCTTGCAAACCTGGTTGGAGTTCGGAGATCTTCATACAGGTCTGGAAATCCGACAAAACCGGAGACTTTGTGAGCAGGCTCAGCCCGAGGCAACCTAGCAAAGATCGCCACAGACACGAACCGGGCAGTGGATATTTGTACCTCGTGAGACGAAACGTGTCCATCCAAGAAAGCGGACACTTGCTCAGGCTCCTACACACCGCTAGTGGTAAGTGCAAGGATCCACTTACCATGGGAGTCTGAGACTTGCTCGAGTTTCTTTTTCCCATGAGAATTACGTAGTTGACTAGCTGGTTTTTAATTTGGACGAGAAGGCAACCAGAGACGGCCCGCAGCTGTCAGCAAGCAGGGATGTGATTGACATCGAACCGGTCAAATCAATTGCGTCTGATCGAGATCCGTCGACGGCGACTCAAAGCGCCACTACATACCAGGCACGTCCCGCTACTGCTCATTGATTTCAAACTCATACTGCCAGTGATCCACATTCAATCTGAGCGTCATTCATGAGAATGAAGTGGGTTAACTACTATATAATGGCTAGGAGACGAGGGGAATCTCTCCTCCATATCGGCCCATGGAGACTGAGAAAGACGCTGATATGGCACTCACCTATGATGTTCCTTCCTTCGTATTTGATGACAGGTTGAACGGACCCTTATACCCGTCACCGTCGCCGTCGCTTCTGTGCCCCCCACATCTCGCGGTGCCTCCTGAGCCAAGTGCTCAACCTGGTCTTTATCTTGATCGGGGTGGAAATGGGTGAGTCTTAGATGTCACGGTTTTCATTATCGCTAACGTAGGACGTAGACATATCATACCGATTGGCTATACTTCAAGTCAAGACACCAGGTAATTCACCGGTCTTGTCCTAAGGTGGCGATTATTGTTGATACATCCATAGAAGGGTATCCGTTCTGCTGGACACAAGGCAATGGTCACCGTCTCCGAACCTTGTCTCTCCATACGCGCCTTCTGGGTCACACCTTCCATGGATGGATATGAGGTCTCATACATCGCTTCCTCTCTCAGCTGGTATGCTATTCCAATGCCAATGCTATTCCATCCGATGACACGAATCAAGGTGGCCTGAATGGTGATACAGTGACTTTTGCACCCTATCCTACACTGGTACCCGATATGGTGCCAAATCCACTGGCCATTCCACATACGCAACCGACATCGGCACCGGCTTTAATTCCGGGTTTCGTTAGTTCAATGGAATACCATTATAGAAACGTCGCTCCCGATGTCAGTATCTCTCATTCATCTCCATGAATATTATTATTTATCTGTACCTCAGCGCAACCACAGCAGTATGCCCGCGTCATCGTCCTCAGGCTCGAGCAAAGACCTCACAATCGCTCACAGTGAGAAGAGGCAATTTCCAGTCGTGATCTACCGACCCGCAGAGAAGAGGGGCTCGTGTCGTCCATGTTCCCGACGTGCTTGTGCCATCGACATTGAAGGATTGTGGATCGACAAAGTGGATCTCTGCTTTGGCGGAAGCCAAATCTTCGTTCATAAATGCCAGTGGGCCCAGCTCAACAACCCCTGCGGGATGTGGATAATCGGCTCCAGATCCTGTGTCGGTGTTCACCTCCGTAAATGGCATACCCAAGGCCGCGCGGACAGAGCCGAATGCTTGTGGGACGGGTGTACAAAAACGATGCACAAAGGCTCGATCAACCGCCACATCCTGACTGTTCATCTGGGGGAGGAATTCTATTGCCAGGGCTGCAACCAAATGTTTTCACGCAAGGATGTATACGATCAACACATTGAGAAGGAGAAGGGTTGTAAGGATGCGGGTGCTGTGATGGTGTATGGCACGGAGCGCAGGGTGATTGATACACGCCAGGCGCTGCAACGAGGAAATGCTGTTCGTTACACAGACTAATAGTCGGATGCAGTATGCTGGTTCTTTTCCCTTTTTCTTCATGTAACTCTTGTGTGTGTACGATTTCAATTAGATTCGTTTAGTTTACAACAGAATATCTGACCTACGAGGCTCAAAGGAAATACTGGCGAGATAAAGTTGAACGGGAAAATACTGTGTCACGTTGTTCAAGTGGATCATCCTCCTCGTCACGCGGCTCACGCCCAGGTTGGGGGAACTCGAACCGATGGCTTGCTCGATGTACCAGCTTGAGTTGCCGCTGAATTGGAACCTGTAGCTGTGTAGGGGACAGGAGTGAGTTAGTAGTCACAAACGGAAAGATGAGAGATAAGAGGGCAATGTGAGAGAGAAGCTAAAAGGTTGTGATCGGGCGTTGTCGTTCGTCGGTCGAAGTATGTGAGATGGAAAGTGAGACTCTATTCGATGCTCATAAGAACTGTACAGGGGGGGTATTCATACTAAGGAAATCTGGGCGTAGGGTAAATATGAAAAGTGAGAATGACGTAGCAGAAAGAAAGCACAAAACAAAGGGAAAAAGGCAAAGTGAGCTACGGTGAAAGGCTTCAAGTGATCGATGACGAAGGGAAAAGGTGTGACTTCGTAAAGAAAATGCTATGACTCCTATGAGTGGTGAGACGAAATGAAGACCGTGCTGGTGACTTGAGCGAAGGTGATCGAGACCGACGACAGTGGCGACCGCTGAGCGCTGAGTACTGAGTTGTCGGAATCGGGCCGTGGACGTCCTGCGTTCCTCACAGCTGTTAGCGAGTGTTTCTGGGAAGGCCTGGTCAAATACGTCTTGACATTGACAGAATCGATCGATCACCAATTGTGATCGGTGATCGCAATGTGGCAGTGTAACAACTCTGGCCACTCATACGGCGGTGACGTGGATGATGATGATGAATCTAGTAGTCGGTCAGCGTTGACAACGTCAGACGAGCAGAAAAAGAATTCCAATACATACGAATCCGAGCAAGCCATAATTTGTACTAGATGTCCTTGACAATCGATGCAATGATGAGTCTTGAATGACACCACTGGCAAGGCTGAGAGTACTCGAGACCACCGGTGTTTCTAGGTTGAAGGTATCGAGCGGAGAGTCGGGATGACATGGAAGTCAGATAAGAGGTGAGGCTTATAGCACATAACAACATCATGGTACTGCGCGGACCGCCCTAGAATCACTTCCGGACCGTAGCACACAACAAGTGGCGTAAAATCAGCATCCTCACTCATCAGGACAGATAACTTCCCACGTAAAAAAAAGACTGGACCCTTTCCTCCTAGTCCCCTTGTACCACGCTCGCACCTGAATGGCCATCGGCAATATGGGGCCGTCGAACCACGGAGCTTTCGTAATAGTCACTGCGTAAAGCACAGGATGGCATGGGCTCCCGACCAATCACGGAACGCACGAGGACGTCCACCTGATCTTTTGAGTGGCAAACACCAGCCATCGCCTGCCACGGGGGCCCGTGCTTGAGAAAATGCTGCAATGAAAGTGGCTGGTGGCGGGCGCTATCCAGGAGACCGATGAAACGAATCCATTAAAAGAGGTGAAATATACCTATTTCCTAGGGATGTTCGAACTTCGAAGAGCGAGTAGGAATACTTTGCGGTAATTTAGAAAACTACCGGTCGGCTTTTCCCGTGGCTGTTGGGATACTCCGTTATTAAAAATGAATACCGAAACACCGCGTGCAAGCAGATTTCCTTTGCTTCACCACTCTGATCACGGACGGTTGGTTGATTAGTACTCCGAAAGGGAAAGGTAGCAGCATCGCAATATCGCAGGGAGGGTATTTTAAAGTATCCCTTTGTTCCC
>JBBPQT010000590.1:0-13457 GCA_038092715.1 Boletus smithii | reverse complement strand
GAACTCGATCAAGCCTTGTTCCTCCGCCTTCTCGAGATCCTTTGCAGCCATCGTAATGACAAAGTGGATGTTGACATTGTCGTGGTGTTCTTTATAGTCCTATTTATCATACTTGCTCAATGAATTGTGCGGGAATGCAAATAGATGGGTACAATACCTTGATAACACCGTCCCCTTTCTCTCCAATCATGGCTTCCAATTCGGCCTTGTATGACTGCGTCCACTTGTGAATAGGCAACTCGGTGACTTCAACGGTCGTATCATTGATCTTGCTCGCGATGCCGATGACATCGTACTTATGTTCGCTAACCTTCTTGATAGTGCCTTTGAAACCTCGCCACCAAGGAAGCATAGGAACTATCTCTTCACCAGCCATGAGCCGCCGCAGATTGGCGACAATGTCCTCTGGATTGTAGCAAGGGATATTGGTACTCCAACCTATTGTCCGATATTCAGCAAACACATCGGTACGAAGATATACCAAAGAAAGTGGCTCTCACCTGTTCCTATTCCTTCTGCACCATTGACGAGCACCATTGGAATGACAGGTATGTAATACTCCGGCTCAATCCAGTCGTTGTCTTCTTTTAGATACGTCAACAGCGGTTCATCGTCCGGATTGAACACCGTTCTCGTCAAGGGTGCCAGCTCAGTGAAGATATACCTAGCCGATGCATGGTCTTTACCGCCTATATCACGCGTTCCGAACTGACCATTCGGCAGCAGGAGGTTCGAATTGTTTGAGCCAACATAGTCCTGAGCGAGGTTGACAATAGTCATGGTCAGCGAGGCTTCACCATGGTGGTACGCTGCAACTTCAGAAATGTAACCGACGAGCTGAGCGACTTTGATCTCTTTCTTGAGCTTGCGTTTGAAACAACCCCAGATAACCTTTCGTTGACCTGGTTTGAGACCATCCGCTACCGATGGTATAGATCGGACGTTGTCAGCCATCGAGAACAGGATCAGCTCTCTGTTGATGAAATCCGAGAACGGGATCTCGTCAGTGTTGTGATCAAGGTATGTCCCAGGCTGCAAGCGAGTCAGACAATGTCGGCACTTGGGAATATTTGGCTTACCTTGAACTGACGGAGCCATTCTTTCCGCTCATCAGCTTTTTTCTTGCTGAATGCGAGATCGATGAGCTCCTTATCGCCGTCCTGAGTAGAGGCAAACGGAATCATGTGCTTCTGCATATTGCTAAAGTAATAGCGCGCATCGGCGTCACTGCTTGTTCCAAGACCCTGTCATATTCTCCGATGGACGGGACACAAACAGAAAGCACATAGTACCAACGAACCTTGTAGTACTTTGAGTCCCACTTGTGCGCATCATGTGTGCTCTCCAGCCATTGCTCATATTCAGGTATGGTGAAGAAATCAATTTGTTGCTTTCCTTTGCTCACCCGCACGATGGGTGTCACGAACTCGACAAGGAAATCGGATATTTTGAGCAACGAAGGGTAGAAATGGTCCAAGAAATTGATAATTAGGCCCTTGATATGGGAGCCATCGTGATCCTATATTATGACTTTAAAGTTAGCCTAGAGTTTTATAAAAGAATTGGATCCTGACCTGATCAGTCATAATCATCAGCCGGCCATATCGCAGACTGCCGACATTCGTGTACTCTTTGTTATGCTGAAGACCCATGATTTTCTTGATGTTCTGGATTTCTTCGTTCTTCATGATCTGGTCGTGTTTAGCTTCTCGTACATTCAGCAGCTTTCCACGCAAGGGAAAGACACCGAAGTTATCGCGTCCAACGACACCAAGACCAGCAACTGCGAGAGCCTTGGCGGAGTCTCCTTCCGTCAAGATGAGGGTACACCGATGAGCATTTTTTGTTCCAGCATTGTTGGCGTCAGCTAGCTTGGTCATACCGGCGAGGCTATCACAAGGGTTAGTACAGAAGCAGCGTATAGATGGTGACTACTCGCCGGTTGCGCTTCGTCCCATCGGTCTTCTTGATTTGTTGGTCTGCCTTGAACTTTGCCCAGTTTAGCACGTGATCGATAATGGAGGATTTCAAAACTGGTAGGCACTATATAAGTCTTGAGGTCACAGAAAGGATTCAGACCGACCTTTCTTCATAAAATCTTCAGATAAAACCGGCTTCGTACCAAACTTGGACGTGGTCAACGTTAGGGTCTCTTTCGTTTGACTGTCGAAGGTCGGGTTCTCGATGAGAGCGTTCACGAAGACCCACATATGGTTCTTGATCTGTGCAGGTTTGACCTTGGCACCCTTGTTCTTCTTCTCAATGGCAGCAATAAGATTTTTGGCGATTTGGTCGGCCATAAGCATGACATGGCTACCGCCTTTAGTCGTCGCAATCGAGTTCGCGAACGAGACCTGTTGGAACGTCCCTTCCGAGACAGCAAAAGCAACCTCCCAGCGCGGGCCGATTTGCTCGTAGATCATAGTCGGTTTCGTCTGTGCAGCACCTCCAGAAGCTGCGGCTGCCTCGGCGGCGGCAGATTCAAGGTACATCTCCACGTACTGCTTGAAGTTCTTAATCTTCAAACGTTCGTCATTGAGATAGACTTTGACATCCCTGATAGTACCGGCCATATCATAGACGCGCCTCTTGAGAAGGGACAACGTGTCCTCGTCAATACGGTCCATTCCAAAGCGTTTCAAGTCTGGCCTGAAGGTAACCTTGGTATACTCCTCCCCTCTGCTGTTTTTCGTGATCTTGGCAGCTCCGCATTTGCTCATGTTATTCGTCCATGTCTGTTTGTACTTTTGACCCGAGTTCTTGTCTGCGGTGTCGATGGTGAATTCATGCGAGTAAATGTTAGCCAGCTTGGCACCGTAACCATTACGACCGCCCGTCAGCTTTTTTTCCTCATCGTCATAGTTGGAAGATGACAACAAATGACCAAAGATAAGTTCGGGAATGTACATCTTTTCCTTGCTGTGCATCTCGATGGGTATACCGCGACCATTGTTGTGAATGGATATCGTTCCTTCGTTGACGTCGATATTGACTTTGAGTGTGTCCATGTTGGCATCATTGATCTTGAGAGAGCTTAAGTGAAGCGACATGTTCCATGAAGCAGCTTACATACTTTGTTGTCCGCCGCGTTCACTAGAATTTCGTCCACAATCTTGAAAAAGCCCGGGACATACTTGACTTCACGATGTACGACACGATTGTTCTCAGAATCATACGTCCACATCAACTGGGTGACGGTCTCCACGCTCCCGATATACGAATCAGGCCGCTTGAGAATATGCTCGAGTTGGGTTAACTAGTAGTTCGGGAATAGGGTAAGCAAGCATCGCGCAGGGACCGGATAACGAGCACCTTTGTGTATGTTTCCGATGCTGTTTTCTTCTTTCCGTTTGTTGCGGGAGCTACAGCTCGCGTGGGGTTCTCGTTATCGGAGTCACCGCTATCCTCGTCGACATCCGAGGCGCTCTCGCTGGCGTTGTCATCCTTTGCTGCGAGTACTTTCTTCTTCGGAGCTGCTTTGGATTTTGGAGAGGACTTGGTCGCCTTTGGGGCGGGTTTCGGTGCATTTTTCTTATTGGAAGCTTTGGCCTAGTACAGACGAGTGGCAGGGTGAGCACGCGGCAAGGTCACGGAAAATGGAACGAGGACGCTTACGATCTTCTTTGGCGGGGGCGAAAAGTCGTCGCTCTCAGTGCCCGAGACGTTGTCGAGGTCAAAATTCTCGGCTTCTGACGAGCTCATCGTCGAAAGTCGCGTTGGGTTGGTGACCGTGTCGTACTAGTAGGACGCGGTTCACCGGACGCGTTTGTGGTCTGAACACGTGACCCCGTAGTTGTGCTTGTCCCACTAGTCTGACACTGGGTCATGACAGTCATCGTTCGACATACACCTCAATGCCTTTGTATCAGGCCTTCTGGCAGCAGGACGGACAAACGCCCCAGCACGCGTGCTCACGCCTGTGAAAGCTATTGTAAACTCGACCTCTACTCTCTTCGTGAACGTCTCGAAGCAACCCTTTCGAACCTCGTGTCGCAACCAAAACGCACGCCATGAATTCTGGGGTGTCGCCCGTTAGTCTCCTCGATGCCGCTGCGAGCCACGTCTCCACGTCCATCACAGAGATCCGACCTGGGATGCATCTGCATTCGGAAGGCCACACGAGCCGAACACTTTCTGAACAAGCGAAAAAGCTGGTCTATTAGTGTGCACAAAGTTAACGTTACGACTACAGCTTGCGTCCTCGACCGTACATAAATCACGCACATCGATGCCACATATTCAAGTACCAACAAGACGGTCCAACAACGCTTGAATGTCTTGCGCAGCCTCAGCCGTGCCGGTGTCGTCGTTCAACGCGCCCCCTCCTCCCAAAAGTGGCTGCATGAATTCCCAGAATAATGCAGAATCCGATTCGGCCACCCTCTGTGTGTCGTGCGAGGCTGGACCAGTGTCAGCGTCTAGAGGGCTGTCCTTACCGACGCTCCGTTCCCCACGTTCCATGAGGGCCGCATACGCCCCCTGAAAAGCAGCCGTGTCGAATCCACCGTCCTGACCCTGTCTCCCCGTCGCGCCAAGTTCACCGTCGTCGGTATCCACATCTGCGTCGTCGGAGAGCCAGTTCGAAGCAAGGGACGACATGTCTCCAAAGACGGCGTCCGAATCGGATAACCAGGCACCGGTACCGTCCGAGTCGGTCAGATGTGGTCTTCCTCCTCCTTCCGTGTCGGTCAGCCACGCTTCCGTCTCGGTGAACCACGCGCCGGCCGTGCTTGCACCATCAGAGAGCCACGTTGCGTCAGCTGTTCCGACGGAGTCGCTCGCAGAGGGTAGAAGCATGTCCGAGTCGGGCACTGTGATGTTGTTGATAGTCTGCGTGTCAAAACTGTCATCATTGTGCTTTGCAGGGCTCGAGAAGGGGCTGGCCGGGAGAGGTGACGAAGGCGGCAGGGGACTAGAGGCGTAGTCCTCTTCTACTGGATTTGCGTCGCAGCCGGGGGCGATGTCATGTAGTTCACGTTTTCCCCGATCCTGACGACTGGGAGTAAATTGCGCTGGAGGAATAGTCACGTCCTCCCCAAGGAGCGCTTCGTCCAGTTCACGACTGAGCATATCTTCTTCCTTACAATCCTTGTCCCGTTCGACGTTCTGCATGTCCGACGCAGGTTCATGTTGTAGGGCCCCAGAATCATTGAGCACGATTGGAGTCGAACCTCCGGACACCTTGAAATGCACGTCATTGGGTCGCTGCGGCGTTCGCAAAGCACAAGGTGAAGGTGGAGGTAACAAAAACGCTCTCGTACCCATCCCCGTCTGTGTCTGAGGCGTACGGGTGGCCATGCTCGCCGACCCAAACGTCACGTTTTTATCAGCGTGCAAGTTCCTAGGCGTCGGATGGTCCCTACTGTTGCGTCTCGGTGTCCTGGGTGTTTGCAACACGCTCTTCCGGGGCGACTTCTTCGTGCCCCCTGACCGATGAAGCACGGTGGGGGAGCGCGGCGTGAACGTCACTCGGGTCAGAGATTGCGTGACGCTGGGGGTGCTTGGCGTGAACAACGACAATGGGTCTTCACCGGATGGCGTGAATAGCGAGCAAGAGCCAGACTTGCTAGGCGTACGATGTGTCCCCGACCCTGACGAACAGACAGCTTTCCTTGGTGGTGTGCTCGGAACGACGGGGGGCGCGAGTTGGCGGTGTAAATGGGGCGGGGACGACGGGATGGGTTCCATCCCATCAGAAGCAAATACGGGAAGAGAGGGAAGTGGAGGTTGCGGTAAGGGAGCGCTCCGCGCAATACTCGACGATGACGGATGCAGCGTCCGTGGTTTTCCATCACTCACGACGGTTTCATCGTTTTCGTCAGAGGATTCTTTGCAGGGACGATCTGCACCATGCAGTTGTTTGTGTTTCGCTTTCGTAGCTTCCCGCCGTCTCAATGACATTTGGGCTTTCTTCGCTTCTCGCTCTGCCCGCTGGCGGGCCAGTGCTTCCTCGGACAGCCGTGGAAACGTTGCAGTACTGGTACGAGCCCACGCAGGCAGGACAAAGTTTTTGAGAGGATTTTTCGTCTCAGCCGTTGTTGAAGTAGGTGTATATGGTCCTGTAGATGTAAACGTGGTCGTGGATGACGACGCAGGATTGGAGCCGACTGTGCCCGGCACTAGACCTAACTGGGAAGTCGAAGTGGGGAGTGGCAACGCAAAAATCATCGAATCAGATCTGAAAAGAGGACGGGGAGGGGATGACTGGGCATGCCTCGATGTTGACCCCAAGTTGGCAGATCGCGGTGGAGTGACTTGTGACGCATTCACAGGTACGTCTACCCCTGACAACGCGGGATGTCGTCAGTGGAAGGACGAGAAAATGTAAAACCCTGAAACCCCAACACGTACCCAACTTGCGTCCCGAAGATGACTGTTTTCGAACCTTTGCGTTCTTGCGTGTTTCATGTTCTGCCATGAACTCGGTGAGAGTACGTCTCCGTTTCAGTGAGGTTGCATCCGACGCGATGCCGTTTGAACATGCCTCAGTTATCCCTACATTGTCCCCCTTCGATTTTGATGGACCGGGGAAAAGCTGATTCTCACTTTTATCAGTGGTCAAAGAAGCGGGGTGTCCGTGCGTTGAAGGGCCGGAAGAAGGCCGGGAACCTGAAGTTGCTGTGCCACGCATGGAGCCTAGCATCGAAGGCAGTCGCACCGATGGTGATGACACCACCTTTCTTCCACCCGTCGGCGAAGACTGCATTCGGTGTTTCGCAATCAAGGCTCTTCTTGAACTAGAGGTACGCCCCACAGACGGTGAAGCAGAGAGAGGGGACATTGTCGTGGACGAGTGGGCTTGGCCCTGGCTATATTCATCTAGTTTCCGTTTACGCGTTCGGGACGGGCTGGGTGTTGCTGGCATATCCAAGCCATGCGAGGTGCTCCCACCTCCCCTCACCGCCCATCCCGAACAGACCTGCTTCGAGGTCGGTGTCTCCGCGTCAGATGTTACCGTCGATGTCGGCTCAAGTGTCATGGATGGCATCAATGGTCGAGACGATGCCGATGTATTGTCTTGTTCGAAGAGCGGCGTGCTTGCAGGGAGGTGTGAGGAATCTATACCTTTAGGCATTGCAAATTCTTGATTTGTCGTAAATGGAGGCCCATCGTGGTCGCTTGTAGCTCGCTGCCTAGTACTCGGTTTACGGAATATGGTAGTGTCAATAGTCGAAGAGTCAAGAATGACGATATCCGAGTCACCGTCGTCCTGCTCGTCACTTCCATTGTTACTCCCGTACACTTCTTGCGTAGTTTTATCTCCAATGCTTGTCGAAAGCCCCGTGCTTGTCGCCTCGAGTTGCAGCAGATGGGGATTGGTAGCGAGCAATCCCTGCAGCGCTGATAGGAGAGCTGCTTGCTGCTCATGGATTGTATTCGCTGCCGTGATTCCGGAAGAAGTAGATGAAATCGTGGATAGTAATTCCAGCAGCGGATTATGTGTCGGATGAAAGTGTGGCTGAGCTTGGGGATAAGGTTCGGAGTGTGATTGGTTTTGGTTTTGACTCGACAGATGCGATTGCTGGTTAAAGACAGGTGTCCCAGTTAGATCACCTTCTGCCGCTGCCGTCGCTGTATTGCGCGTCAACGGCGCGCAGATAAATGGTGAGTATGTAGGTGGACCTCGTGGAGGTCTGGGTTTGGCCTTTTGCTTGGACCTCCTCCCCACTTCCTGCTTAGATTCATATTGAATCTCTACTACCTCCGACGAGCTCGCCCCTGCGTCATTGTTTCTGTCAGTGGTTACGTTGGGTTTGCACAATGATCTGTATTACCGGGAAGAGAAGAGGCGCTGGCTTGCGCCTTAACTTTCGACTTCGAAGATGTGGACCCCTCGGGACGACCCCGCGCGCGTCGTGGGGGACCTATGTAGAGCTCCGGAAAGTCGGCTGAATGGGTCAGAGTTCGCCGTTGCTGTTGATCACGTTGCAAATGAGAAGTAGATAACCAGCTCATCCCAGCGGTTTGGGGAGGCTGAGGAGGATTAAGAGGCTGAGATGGCCCAGGTGCATATATCGGGCCTAATGCAGGGTAAGTGTGTAATATAGGTTTTGGCATGCGCTTGGTCTGACACGAAAAATAAGTCATGTCAGCGCACGTGAAACAAGATAAACCGGTCGATGCGAAGCTGCAGCAAAACCTGGAAATGAAACGAAAAAAAAAATACCTCGCGAAGCGCGCAAACAACTTCAAGCGCCGGTGAGGCATTCGGGATGATCGTGCCAGTGACAAAGACATTCGTCGAATCGTTCGACTCGAGAGCCCACGACATAAGTCCAAGGGCAACCGCTACCCCACGGGGTGAACTAGTATTGTGCGGCGCATGTGCCAGACCCGTAGGTAGGGGCTGTGCTTCTAGAGGATCGAGGAAATAGAGAGAGAAGTCTCGTGCGGGATCCTGGAGAAGTTCCGGACTGCAGTGATGTGAGAATCCTCCTGGTGGAAAAGACGACGCCAGGATCAGCACTCACCTAGAACCACAGACCACTGCAAGGCATGCCTTGAGTGGGGCTCGTGCATAGGCAGGTTCATTCGTAGCCGACTGCGCTGTAGCCTCACTGCATGTGAACACTGGGACTTGCGATGGTGACTTGGCTAGAATATATTGTGGATTGCTGTTGACCGTGTACAATACACGCACTGTTCCACAAGCATTTAGAGTCAGCAAGAAGCAGGATATCAGTCCCCAAACTGACACTCACGAGAAACTTGGAGCGTTCTGGCTTCCATCCAGTGATATGTAGACCTGAGTGATAAAGTATCTCAGATCAATGATGTAAGTTTGGCTTGGTGTAGACATATTGAAGTCAAACAACGCGTCGCGTTACGCATGTGACACGACGCGTTTCGGTGTCACGGAATCTGATCCGACATAGTCACGGCCCGCTTGAACTTGTTCAGTCTCTCTACTTTCGACAGCATATCTTATTTGTCGCATCACCGCAACAACATAGAACGTTGACCATTACTATGTGCCTTAGCCTGAGCCCGGCTTGGAAGAGCCTGCTTCCAGTCTACTAGCTCAAACAGTAACCGATGTGGGGCATGTTGCTCTTTACTTATTCCATTCTTCGGCCCGGTTCATGCTCTTCTGTTGCGCTTTCGCCGAGCTCAGCAGGGCACGATGTCACGGACCTCGACAAGTTGGTTTCGGGGAAAGAGGAGGCTGTGAAGTTGACTCCGGACAATCTTCATCATCATGTTCAGACGTCCACTTTGCTTCGTCTGGCCAACACTAGGTACGTGTGATGTTCAATTAGTCGGTTGCAGGCTTCATTCAAGTCTGGTTCGCAATGCGTCACTCCACCTTGCCAGCCGCAGGCTCCACAAAAGATTGGTCTAGGCTGAGATATCCCTGCTCGACTTTGGAATGCGGCTGACTTGCCTGACGAATATAAAAGGGCCCGCGTCGCTCCAGGTATCACCATCCCTTTCTTCTCCTTCACATTCTTCCTCTTTTTTCTTCTTCCCCTTCTTCGCACTCTGCGGGTTCCTTGCGCAGATTGCTCTCGATGACGTTGTGGCATCTTTAGGTATCGGCGGGGCTGCTTGTTCGATTGTCATGCGGGGTGAGTTCGCCGTCGATGACATTGTTCTTCTGTTGCGCTGACACGCGTGCATGGCAGGTCCATGTGCCAGGTTTTCCGTGGATGGTTCGGGATGTGAGTACAGTTATTGACTCCTTCATGTCCCGACGTTGAACGAATGTCGCAGCTCAGCGCTCTGCCTCAACGAGCGCCAGACAGCAATCCCCTCCACTGTGACAACCGATGTGGAGGGTAGAGCGCACGATCCCGAACCTCTGACCTGGACTGACACCTCACGCAACCGTTTTCGTGCATGGACGACGGCGATGATCGGCGGGGTCACACTACTATCGTCAGCCCGCCAGCGATGACTACGAGCTCCAGCACTCGTTCAGGTGCTCTCGGGGTCATTTATCTGGTAGTCATCAAGGCTAGCGTAGTGGGTCGACTTCGTCGAACGCCACCACTATGCAGTGCAACCAACGTTGTTCATTGGGCGTTCGTTGCCAACCCATGTCGTTCCCGAGGGTCCCTTCATCATCATATACCCTTTTTTTTCTTTTTTTTTCTTCATTTCTATTCATTTCTCAATATCGGTACGTTGAACGAGTTTGATAATCTCTGGTGCCTCAATGCTCACGCGTTCCAGCAGGAAAAATCCAAAAAAAATCAGATAATGTCGAAAACCCAAAAAAACCGGAACCCATTGAATGGTCTCTTTTTCTTTTTATCAGGTAAAGCTCTCTGACACGTCGTGGTCACCTATCTGACGTGACTCAGTTTTAGTATTTTCTTTTCCTCCGTATTTGGTTTCTCTCTTTCTTAGTTATAAATGGTACGACGACATCTCTAACGCTTCTCTGTCTTCATCCTAATACTTCGTCGCAGAAAACAAAATAAAAAATCAGAAAATTACGATACCCCCCAAAAAAATCTTCTTTTAAATCTTCAGGTATGCTATCCCTCGTTACCCTGCATTCCACATTTCTGACATGGAGTACCAGTCTTTTCTTCTTGTTTCCTTCAGTATTGTTTCTCCTTTGGTTTCAGTTTTAATTCATTTCTTATTGAAGGTGCGTTGACCGAGTTTGACTCAGTCTGACCACGTAATCCTCACACGTTCTGGTAGAAAAACAGAATAGAAAAAAAAACAGAAAATAGTAATAACCCCCCCAAAAATGGTCTCATTTCAGGTATGCTATGTTCCAACACCCTCTTTTCCACTCTTCTGACGTTCTTGACCACTAGTCTTCTTTCTTTATCTCGTTCTATCGTTTTTCCTTTGGATTCGGTTTCTTTCTGGTGGGTTTGTCTGACACACTCTTGCCGAGCGATCGCTATGAACTCTGACACATCGCAGTTTAGAAAATATCAAAAAACTCCAAAAAAAAATCAGAAAATTTGCGATAACCCATGGGACGATGTACGACCCGACGGTGCCATCGAGATTCGACGACGCTCACACACACACGACGACCTCGATTCGATTTTGACGCTCCTTGGCCATCTATAACCCGCTCCTTGTCACCCTCCCCGGACGCATCTTGGGATTTAGCGCCTACCTCGGTATGGCGGAGATCCCTGACGCGCCCGTCGACCCCCTCCCTTATCTTTCGTCTTGGCCCACAGTAGTGTTTTACTCGGATCTTGCATGTCGTGCATGCAAACTCGGGCTCTCTCGGCGTCGCAGACCTTTGGACTCGACTCTTTGACAAGTTCTCCAGCTCCCCCATTGTCTGTCAATCGAATGGGATGGCAGCGCGATCTTGGAACGGTGGCCCCTTGCACTTTTTCGATCGCCTTTTTACCTTGTGCCGGATAACTCGAAGAACGAGCACTGGTGCGACGCAGTTGGCATACGGCTCGAGCTCGGCTTTGCGATGATGTTGCGTTGTCTTAGGTAGATGGCACCCGTTGGCGTGTATCGTTTTGTGGATTTGTTGCACCAAAACCCCCAAAAAATCATAAAATTGTTTAAAATCTTTCAAATGCCTGAACGAATGCAGAATCTCAAGGTCTCTTACTAGTAACGCGCAAAAAGAGACTTTTGTTCAATGATATCATCCAAATGAACAGGTGCTTGATCCTGTCGAAGATTACGACGCACAAGGGAAGACGACCTTGTGTCGAGCAGCACGGCAACTACGTCTTATGCAACAACAGGAATTGAACGTTGTGGTACATGAAATGCCCCAGTATGAGCGATCATACATACCTAGCTCGTTCACGGCCGCATTTTGATATTGCTCACGATCAGACTCTGTTGAAAAAAAAAGGTCAGAATCATACCCACTCCAAGCACCAAACGCGAAACGACCCCCCACACTCACCTTGTAAGCCTGGACATCACCCTTGAACTTGGTCACGGTCGCGTCCGCACAAACCCAAAGCTATGTAGTTCCCACCGTCTGGATTAGCATGTGGCGTTCCTACGCGTCCACGAAAACGAAGTTTTACCTCTGTTGCCACCTTGGTAATGAACCGCTCGTCGTGCGAGATAATGACCACGCCACCATTCCAAGAATTCAGCGCAGCCATCAGTGCATCCAGACCCTGCCGTACGTCCGGTTTAGTTTCTTGTGCACTTTTTCTCTCTCTCAAAAGATGAATGCAAGGGTGAAGAGACGGACCTCGATATCGAGATGGTTCGTAGGTTCGTCGAGTAAGAGGATGTGCGGGTTCATCAATGACAGTGCTGCAAATGCCACACGCGATTTCTGACCTCCGGATAGCGTACCGATTAACTGCAACCTGAGCTCGCAAGTTTTATCCAATCCGAACGGTGCCAAAAGAGAGAGAGAGAGCAACCTACCCTGTCATGCCGCTAATCTGGAAATTGCCCAGGTGGCTTCTGTATTCTTGTTCCGTTTTGCCAGGGAACCTGGAAGCCAAGAATTGAACAGGCGACAATGCTGGGTTGAGCGTGTCGACATGGTGTTGAGCAAAGTAACCTCTGCATTAAATATTTAGCTCAAATCTGTAGGGTGACATGGATATACTTACATTCGTAGGCGACCATTCCTGTTCAGTTCCCCGCTCAGAGGTCTTAGTTCCCCAATCAGTAACTTGATACTAACAAAGTCATCAGCACACTCGGACACGAAACGGAATCTTGGACACGAACAGTGTCGACTTTCCTGCTCCATTTGGACCCACCACGGCAATTCGAGAATCTAGCCCAACGTCGATATCCATATTCTTGAGAATGATTTGGTCCAGGCTATATCCAAAGTTGACATTTGATAATTGTAACAACGGTGCCGGTATCTTTTCGGTTTCCGGAATTCTACAATGCATTCGTCAGAACAGGGACGACATACGTTGACAAAGGGTCACAAACTTGAATGTTTCCTTCTCTTCTTCCTCCGGTGGCTGAAGATCCGGCAGCTAGAGTGCGCTCATCGTAGGTCCGATTGTTTGAGACCAAATCTAAACAACCGACCTTTTCCAGAATTTTGATTCTCGCCTGCGCCTGCGCAGCTGAGTTCCACCATGACATCAAACCTGACACTCGGAAACATGAACGCAGCGGCGTACCTCGATTAGCGTTGTATCTCCACCTGTCAATGAATGCTTGCAAGTGCTTGCGGTACTCCATTTGTGTTTCATACTCTTTCCGCATGTTCCGATCACGTTCTGACTTGGTAGAGTAGAACTGGGTAAAGTTTCTGAACGAGATAAACGAGTCAAGGGTACATGATTCCGTCCGAAATACTATCACATACCCTTTGTAATAATCTAAACGCCCGGAGTGTTGGTGGATGATGTCAGTCGCAACAGCATCCCTGCAACCAACATCAATTTGAAAATGAAAACCAGCATAGGTTGCGCCAAACTCACAAGAATGCACGATCGTGTGATACGACGAGAAGTGTTCCTGCCCAAGTTTGGAGATAGTCTTCCAGCCATGCCAAAGCATTCAAATCGATA
>JBBPQT010000589.1:0-13459 GCA_038092715.1 Boletus smithii | reverse complement strand
CGATCCATTGAGCGAACCGACGGCTGTTCTGGATGCAGCGACGATGACGGCTTCGTGGGTGGACTGGGTGCAGTGTGCTGAGATGAGCATCGAGAAGCGGGAGAGAACGTACCATAGTGCGAGAGGAGGATGAGAAGAGAGCGGGACGCGAGAAAGAAGCGAGACGTGTTGTCAGGATCATGAAGGGCTTTAAAACGTGCAATTAAAAAATATATCGGGAGACTCCGACACAGACGAAATGGGGAGAGCGGCGGCGATGGGCTGTACGGGGGGAACGTTCAGGAAGTAAACAGTACGAAAGATCCGACCAAGTTACGACTAAGCGACGTTAACGGATCATGCGGGCACCAAGTCTATCCGCGTGTGATATCTTATTCCCCAAGATCCACCACACAGCTAAGCACTACGAACCACGCTTCTAACCACCGCACGTCTCGAACCAAGTCCTGCGGGCGTGCATCAGACCAGGCTGCTAGCATCTCTTCAACGGCAGGACCCGTCTCACACGGATGCAGGTACCAACACTGTGAGCCGAGAGAAGGATGATCACCGAATGAGAGAAGCGGAAAATTGGAGGCTGGGTCGCCTAACGAGAAGGCAGTCGCCTCCATGCCATCGAAAGCGTGCTTGCGAAGCAACGAGGTGTGCATGACGTCCGAAAGGGCAAGGGGTGAACCGGCTGAGAGGAAGATGTAGCGAGAAGGGGGCGACTGGACGTCACACGCACTGGAGTCATACACAGAAAAATAAAAGGTTGGAACTTGAAAGGTCGGAGAGAACACGACGGATTGGTGGCAGGTGAGGTGGTCGGGCGAAGGCATGGCGGCTGCTGGGTCACCATCAGCAGGCTCGGGTGGGTCACTGATCGCGGCGGATCGCTTCTGAAGCGGTGTGGTTCTGTACATGTAGCCGAAACCTGGTGACACAGGGCGTTCTACCCAAACCCAATCATGTCGGTGTCGGACAAACGCTTTGCACGCCGCCTCGAACAGTGGGCGGGTCAATGTCATCCAGGAAGTGTGGCGTGTGAATGACTGTATCAGTACACGAATTAAGGTTCAAGCCACCGTTGGGACAACACCCAAACGGTAGCTCCGCGTCGACTACACAACCACAGCCAGTCCAACTCCGGGCTCACTTCGTCTCCCATCATGGCTGTAGGAAAGGTTCGTCTATGCATCCCCAAGTTGTTCGTTCCCTCTCACGTTCCCCCAGAACAAGCGTCTCTCCAAAGGTAAGAAAGGCATCAAGAAAAAGGTCGTCGACCCCTTCTCTCGCAAGGGTATGTCTCTTTACACTCGATATAAACACTATCTCACCTCTCCGCAGAGTGGTACGACATTAAAGCTCCCTCCACGTTCGAGGTCAAGAACATCGGAAAAACACTTGTCAACCGATCACAGGGATTGAGTATGCGTCCTCTCTGCGCTACCTCCCCCCTCCTCTTCTGACCGTGTTCCGCAGAGAATGCCAATGACTCGCTAAAAGGTCGGATCATCGAGGTCTCCCTCGCAGATCTCAACAAGGATGAGGAGCAGTCCTTCCGAAAAATAAAGCTACGGATTGATGAGGTGCAGGGAAAGAACTGTCTCACCAACTTCCACGGCATGGACTTCACCTCGGACAAGCTCCGTTCACTCGTTCGTAAATGGCAAACTCTGATCGAGGCACACGTCGATGTAAAGACCACGGATGGCTACCTCCTCCGCCTCTTTGCCATTGCCTTCACGAAGCGCCGTCTAAACCAAGTGCGCAAAACAACCTACGCCCAGTCAGGTCAAATCCGCGAGATTCGCAAGAAGATGTTCGAGATCATGACCCGGGAGGCATCTAGCTGTGATTTGAAGGAGTTGGTGCAAAAGTTTGTTCCAGAGGCGATCGGTCGTGAGATCGAGAAGAACACCCGCAATATCTACCCCCTACAAAACGTCTACATCCGCAAGGCCAAGATCCTCAAGGCACCCAAATTTGACATCTCGAAACTACTTGAACTTCACGGCGAGTCGACTGACGTTGGTGTTCCCCGAGCTCGACGATGATCCCTAGCACTGACGGTTTCTAACAGGAGACCGGTACGCGGGTAGTGAAGGAGTTCAAGGAGCCTGAGATTCTGGAGTCTGTCTAAAACGTACTCTCGCCCTGCTATCTACCTTTGTACTGCCTATGACCTCACTCCATTTATGCCTGTTACAAGGGTATACTGTCGATCCATGACCATCACTGTGACCCTTGATAATATGTCCGATAAATAAACGCCGAGTCGGCGCGACAACGGACCGCTTCGAGTGGTGGGGAATGGGTCCCGTATGCGCCATCGGCTACCACCTGCTGCCAATCGGAATCTGACGAGTCCAATTACAAGCTGATGGTTTCCAATTACTCGATTCCGTGACCGCTCACGGCACGGCGGCCGAAAGCAATACACCATTGTTCATTTTTTCCCTTCCGCTTGACTTGCATACCCTAGCCCAGAGAGTCCGCCATGTCCGACATTGATTTTTTGCAAAGTATCGTCAACAGATACGCAGATTTCCCCAAGCCGGCATGTCTTCCATATCATTCTTTCCGTATTGTTGGTTCTCAAGTTACACCAGGGCGTCAATTTCCTCGACATCTTTCCCATTTTCCGTGATCCCATCGCGTTCGAGACATTGATCACCCATTTTATCTACCACATCACCTCCCACACGATACCCAAGTCAGTGCTCAAGAAGGTGGATGTCGTCGTTGGCTTGGACGCGAGAGGGTTCCTCATCGGGCCACTTATCGCGCTGCGGTTGGGCGCGGCCTTTGTGCCAGTGAGGAAAAAGGGAAAGCTTCCAGGACCATGCAAGCAGGCCTCGTACGAAAAGGAGTATGGCGTCGTGCGTTGAATGTTTCTCTGCATGTAGCACCTTGATTGATTCTCTGCGATAGGACACGTTTGAGATGCAGGATGGCGCTATCCGGCGTGGACAGAACGTCGTCATCGTTGATGATCTCATCGCCACTGGTGCGTGCAATGTATAGGCTCTACATCGACGTCGTTACTCAGTCTCCACCTTTTCCTAGGCGGCTCTGCCAGTGCGGCTGGCGCACTTGTCCGTATGCAGGGCGGGAATATCTTGGAGTACTTGTTTATTGTGGAAATATCTGCATTGCGAAAGCACTGGACCATTGAGGATCCTGTCTATTCCATTATCCAGGAATAAACCACGATCGGCGCGTCAAAACCCTATCCTTATTCTTTGGTTTTCTCAGATTATTTAGTTGTACATAGAGTCGATATTATATATGGGTTTCTTGGCTGCTGCGAAAGCATGTCACAAACGTTCCAACTGATGGGAATTCACTGGCAACCCGACGGTTCGTATTTAAGAGGTTCGCGTCCTCGGCCTGTTATGAGTTTACGCTATCTTTGTGTCTGTATCACCCAATCAGATGGAGTCACGTCGCCGTGGCCTACCTCTCGCACGTGACTACGTCAAGCCGTTGAACGTGGCGGTGTGCTAGTGATCCAACCTTACTTACTAGAAATAGTAAAATTGCGATCGGATGTGATAATGTCTTGCTTGTCTCTGTCACGTATAAATTTGGTTAAATTAGTGTACCCCGTCACCTGGACGATTGATGATCATTAATCAAGTCGTGATAGAAACATAGTACCGTACTCCTGTGTTGACGCAATGACTATAACGGTACCAACTATAACCTGATCGAGTATATCAAACTTGACGACTCTTTTTGCTACGCTCAATAGACTATCGCTGGTCTCTGCAAATAACATTACACCAACAACCGTGTGTTCAACAAGGGATGCCCGTTGATGTATAGTACGCGCGGCACCTGGCCTTCTTGATCATCATGTTTATCTCCTCCCACCTTTGGTTGACCGGACCATCCTTCCGGGTCAATGGAAAATAGAACATTACCATATCCAAAGACACCAGAAGCATCCAGCATAGCAGCGATACTCTTCCCTGCCGTATGCGGCAACAGTACGAGTGCGACGTCATGGAGCTCGCCTGCTGCTGCTACCTCATCCGAGGTAGCCGAAGGGTTAATGGGTGCGTCGTTGGTGTTAACAACAATGACTCCCGAGGCACCTGCGTCCCGAGCATAGACGAGCTTTTCTAAGAAGGTGCAATCTCCCCTCCACAGGAACACAGCGTCACCAGCAAAGTCTTGATCAAAGGGCCGGCATCCGAGCAAATTTGTGTCATCTCTTCGCATCCGAACCCCTTCAGCGCGCCCGAATTTCAGCGACTTTGGACTCCCTGCCTTGGTTACGTCTGCGCCAAATGTAGCAGTGTGGGCGGTTATGTGAAATTCAGCGTTCAAGTCTACCATCCCGGGTCGAGTTGGAAGCATGGGATCCATGGTGTCGAGAAATATCCGCAAACGGATGTCAGGGATTTGTGGGATTTGAAATTCATCTTCTGATGAGAGCAGTGCCAAATCGTTGATATACACCAACTGGCCAGTCCGAACAGAGTGTGGGCCGACTAGTTGCAGACAACTGAGCATCAAGCTTGACAGACACGAATCCACTCACGTCTGGTGATGTCATATCCCTTTCCATCGAGGCGACTGACGATACGAGTTCGTATTCCACTGATGTTCTGGAGTAAAAACCCATCCGCCACAAGTTGTAGTTTCTGATTTCCTGGATTTGGGTCCTCTGTGACTACGCGCCCCCCCGGGGACATGATAAAGTCATACGCCTGTAACAACTTAAGAGTCAAGCGTCAAGCAGCTCAGCAAGTGGGCCTCACAAATGGATCTACTTGAGGCAAGGAACACCAACCATCGGGGGACCAATGGCGTTCGTCCAACGGCTGAGGTTTTAGTCCGATCAGCTCTCTTGCATAGTCAACGTCTGGGCGCGAGCCAACTCCACGCATGAGGCTTCCCACGAAACCATTTGGGACGAACCCTTGGAAAGGATGATATGTAGGGCATTGGAGACTTTCCTCCCTACGAAGTCTTCGACGCGCAGATGACATAGGCCTCAGAACACGCCTTGGAAGAGAAAGAATATGTCCCTCCGTGCTCAACACATAATGGGAATCGTCACTGTTCAGACGATTCTCTTCATCAAAAAGAAGGTACAGATACTACGACGCATGATCAGATCCATCCCCAACGTCTCTGGAAAGAACGAAAAAAATATACCTTCAAGGTTTCTGAAAGCACGAATGATTCCATCCTGTCGTCCCTTGCGTTGGTGCGCAAGTCCTTGATTCCGGTGAGTCCACAGTCCACCTTCGCTCTCATGATGATGTCTTTCAGAACGCGCTCTCCAACATCAAGGTAGTAGGTGTCTCGGGTGGCCTAACTGATGTATCAGCAAAAGCGGTTTTCATTGTTACCACTGCCACTTACCCTGTAAAGATACCAAGTGGATTCAATAAATTCGGGGCGAAGGGGATACTGAAAGGATGTAGCCTGCATAACATGTGTATCCCACACCTCAGGCAATCCTGAATGTCGTCTCCATATATTCCAGTCTATGCAAGGGTTAGATTACGATCGGATGCGACGCCATGCGGTTACTCACAAGTCAGATGGGACTTGATAGCGTTAGAAACATCACCGCCAAGAACTTGCAAACCTGGCCAGAAGGCGGAGAGTGAATCTATCGTTGTATAGACCTGGTCTCCGGTATGTGGGTTGACAGTACGGTACTGAAACCAGTCATCAGTGGGTAGCAGAAGAAGGGTATCATAGTCTTACCCAGTGGCCGTCAAGAGAGCGCACGTGTCGCATAACCGCTGCGTACCCTTCTTGCCAGACATCCAAAAATTCAACTTCCCCTATGACGTAACAATAAGAAAAGAAACCAATACAGGGAATGTTGCAGATAACACACCACTTAAAATGTACCATTTCAGTGCGTATTCATAGAAAGAGTCTATGCCAGCACCGATTCCCGTGACCTCTGGGTTCGTCCATAACTAGACCGAACTTCAGTACCAGTAAAAGGGAAAAAGGGGGAGAGAAGTTAGTACTGACCCCGGTCCAAACGTTGATGGTGTTCCCCACCAAACCAAGATCTGATTTGCGGTTCCATAGTGCAAAATATGCTTTGTAGGCGGCTTTTTCGAAGCGCTCATCGCCAGTAAGTCTACTCAGAGTAGCAAACTCTAGCATCAAAGAACCTGCCCCAGCGGTACCTAGAATCGAATGAGATGCTGCCACAGAGACATGGAAATGACCAACAGGTATCTAGAGATTCTCCCCTTTGAACACCGTGCCGCAGATTAAGCTGGGGATATATAAACTTCAGGATTTGACGGATGCAAATAAACTCACTCTAGCATACGGAAGCCCAGTGGGTGTCGCGAATGCAGGCAACAGTCGCTTGCCGAGGTCGTAAGCCATGTTCAAAAGTTGTCCCCGGTACCAAGGAAGATAAAATGGTTGGCCAGGCTCGCTGGCAAATATATGTCCAGACAGAAGACCACCGAGAACACGGATCGTGGTTTCAAATACTTGTGGTTTTGTGTTCACGTCGAAAGAAACCCAGTCGATGACATTTTTGACAGCGTCTTGAAAACCAGGCGGATCATCGAGTACAACCAGTGTATCCAATACATCAACGAGTGTGAGGGAAAAATTTCCGGAAACATCGTTGCATGCTATATTCGCTCTAGTGTGTTGTTAGCGTCGTTCTCTACATGAGGATACAACCATACGGGTTTTCCCAGTCCGGGCCTCTCCCTGTGCAGGAAAGTGGTGAGAGCTTGCGTTGGTCAATATCGTGTAGCTAATGCATTATTGAATACTGAATCACCTCATCAAGGGGGAAGGCTGTAAAGGGTTTAGGCGCGGTCATGAACGAGCAACCGCCAAAAACGCACCCCTCGACATGTAATTGTTAAAACCATGATACCATAGGTCGCGGGTGGCATTTCTACACGATGTCACTCACACACGGGTTTCCCCTCCCAACTAAATCAAAGACATACCGGAACGTCTGCTTCCGCTGACTTGTCCATACACTTGCTCCAGCGATGGACCCTTTGGCAAGGACGGGATTGTCAAGAACGGCTAAAAGATAGACTACGAGTGAGACTGCCCATTTCATGACGCGGAAGATGTTCGAGTTTAGTGGGACGCGACTTCCGACGTGGCGCTCGACCGACAAACGTCACGTGTTGAATAACATAACACTGCGCAGTGCGGCGCAGATGTCAGATTAATCGCAACTTGTCGATAAGCACCCAGCATTATGAGCAAGGTCGTCGATGTGTCCAACAAGCTCGGGGAGTACATGTCGACAGGATGGGTACGACTCGTTCTCCTTCCAAGGAATCCTACTCGAGCTTATGAGAGAGACATCCCAGGTGCTTACAGACTGCCCTTGTCCTGTACCCTCTTGCAAAGGAGTGCCGCTATTGAGATCGCCGGAAGGCCATCAGCCTGTCGTCTGCTACTGTGCCAATTGCGGTGGGTCTCTAAAAGGTGAGTAGGTTGTCCGTTATCACATTACTAGAGGTATCACCCGGACAAGAAGCTCAATGGAGCAAAGGAACAGAGTCTTCATCCTCAACTGTTTCTTCTACATCACACTGTTCACGGCCATCAACCCCGCCTACGGATCTCTCCAGCACTTTGAGTTCACCCACATTCGCTCCTCCAGTCGAGACCGAGGGTATGATTCGACGTCGCCAGCAATCAGACCAAGCGTCGACTGAAATTGGGAAACGTTTACTAATGGGCTGGACGATGCTGGCAGACGAGTGTCCTAGTGTCCGATGTTATGGAGTTCCGCTTGTCAGACCACCAAAGACAGGCATTGACAAGGATCCTCGCAAGGTCTGTGGCTATTTCGCACAGCTTGATCATTCACGTATAACGACTTTTTGACCAGGAATGTGTCATATGTGGAACCATTTACATTACCGAGGACTCAGAAGGATGGCAGCGTCTTGTCCCTGTATCAGCAGGAGTCTCGGCACCTGAACACCGATTAACTGGGGGGTCAGGATCTGACAGAGGCAGGGCTATTTCCCGCAACAGCCCACAGCCAATTCAGCTTCCCACTCTCGATCCTCCTCTTCAGACCCCCAAGGTAACTCTAATTTTAGTCACAGGGAACCTCTCTGACACTGTAACCAGTTGATGGATCTTTCCAGTCAGGCGAGTTCTGAACTGCGAGATACTCAGCTGGTAAGTATTTATCCAATTTTTTCAAAGTCAAATGCCTATCGTGATACTCAGGTCGCCGCTGTGCCGGCAGCTACCGTACCTCTTGATGCATCTATTCAGGCGCTGGAGTTGGCCCTCGGAGCGTTGTCCGAGAGACTTGCTATCGCATGTTCTAATCCGAGTCTCTTGGATCCGCCAAGTGTAGCAACGACTGCGGAGGCGATCGGCAAAGTCGCTCGTGCTCTTGGACAGGTGAAGCAGCTTCAGCATCAATGCAGCACTTTGAGCGGCCTGATCTCTTAGTGAGACCCCGTTGGTTGGTGGCGTGATGCGGCTCAGCGAGTGGGTATATATGGAGTCAATTTTGCGCTGGGTATCTTTCAATATCCGTCGTAAAGTCGGCATCAAATTCCAAATTGGACAAGTGCTGATACGACGGTCTGAGGTTTATACGGCAGCGGGGGACATGGAGATCTATTCGTTAGCGATTGTTAGTTTAGTATAACCACACGAGCGTTCGTTGAACCGTTGATGCCTCGTGCTGCGCTCATTAATCCAAGGGACGCGAGGTTTTACGCCTTACGGCGGCTGAAACGCTGATCACGGGCCACGGCCAGCCAGATGGCTGCCTCATGTCCGCCGTAGTCCCATAAATTCTTAAACCAGGCGGTTCTTACCATGCATCAGCCTTCACCTGGACCTTGAGCATGCCCTTCAACATGTTCAAGGCATTCTCTGGTTCTCGCAATCGCAATCACCGTGGTGACCCCGCGATATATACTGATTATCCCCAGGGTTATCCGCCAGCGGTAGACTTCCAACCCGAGCCTGTAATTCGATCACAGCCGCAAGTCTTGAGAAGATCAAGCATAAAGGCAAGTCATGTTCAGCGTCAGATGCAAACTCTTTTTTGACCCATCAGCTGCAGAGAAGAGAACCCGTAAGCAGTCACATTGATCCACGACACCTCTGAATTGCTTCATATAAGCCTATATCATTAGGTTTTCACCCCGTTGCCGTCACGTACCCCGACTGACGCAGGAGAGTATAATGAAGGTTATATTCGAGTCGACAGTCCCGACGCCGTGATGAGAGGTGCCCTCAATGCGCGGCCTGCCAAGATGGACTCGATTTTGCCTCCTCTCGGACCAGGGATCGAAAGTCCTCTTTCGGAGACGTTATCAGAGCGTGGACATCGCGAGCATTCGGAAAGGTTCCATGACGTTCCAAGACTGTTGGATCGCCCCCCACAACTACAGCGCGCTGGCTCGTTCCGTAGTGGTCGCGGGGAGCGGGTTAATCCCGACGAGCCTATAATCATGGCTCCTTCCCCAAGCAGGTCGTCTGCGTCTGGGAGTGATCACACTATTGAAGCATTGCGTACCCCACCTTCGGGGCATCCGAGTGAGAGAGTGGTGCGTACAGAATTATGACGCATGGATGTGACTGACTTTGAGCAACTCCTCATAGATTCCGCCTCTCCCACGTAATTACTCTGGGGGTTACACACCAGGTTCAAGATCACCAACCGATATCTACGGTAGCCACCCCTATGAAGTAGTGCACGACGTTCGCCACTGCCTTTGTCCTTGAGAGGTCGAAACCTGACTTTTTTTCAGGCCCATTCGCCCCATCATCCAGAAATCTATCTTGATAGACATGGTCGTGGCAGTGGTTACGGGAAAGACCGCCCGATATACTACATCATTCCAGGTGGAATGAATGTAATATTTCAAGATGAACACGGGAACGAAATCACTAGGTAATGCTCACGATCCGCTAACACCCTGTATTATGACATTGGTTATTTTCTAGGGTTGGGGACTTCAGCGGAAGGTCACGACCATCGCGACCAGGTCCGTTCGTGGTCCAGGACGAGCACGGAAGAGAATTATATAAGTGAGGGCGTATCGTTTTACGTGCTATCACCATCTCAAATGCGTGGGCAGATATGATGGTTACGACAGAGGGTCTCATCGAGGGTATAGTGAACCCCAGATCGTCGAAATCGATGCTTACCCATCCTCCAGCCAACCCATGTAAGATATCCTCACGCTGTCTGATTAGTGTCTGAAAATGCCCTCAGACGTGATAGGAGTTACACATCCCACAACTACCGCTCTGACCCCTCGTATAGGCGGGGCTATGATTATCACCCAGATCAAAGAGAGCATCGCGATCACAGAGAAAAGGACTGGCGTGACCACCGAGATCACCATTACCGAGGTTACGCTGACTACCCAGGCTATAGCGAATACAGAGATCACAAAGGCTACAGGGATCCCAGCACATACAGAGGTTACGGAGATTATAGAGATCATGGTGGGTACAGAGAGCATGGTGGGTACAGAGAGCATGGGGACCACAAACTCCAAGGGAGGCCGGAGATATACCCCCCAGGCAGAGTGTCCTCTCGAGCATCGCATAGGACCCACACTAGTCAAGTGTCTATGGAGAGACCGCCTCAGCAGTACTCCAAGTAAGCTTGATGGCCCTTCACTTTTGTGTTGCGTGAACTAATGACACACAAGTTCCATTCCTGACGACAGACGATCGGGAAGAGATTACGCATCCTCACACGCCTACCCGCAGGACGAAGTTGACATTAGTGGTGGGTTTCAGGCACTCCACATTTGAAGGTGCCGAAGTATTTATATAAGAATTCTGTGATTGTGTATTGTCATACGCGTGGTCCTGAAAATGTAGTGTATTATACAACTCAATTGACGCAGACGAGGTGCGCGCGGGCTGGTGGGAGGCCGAGTCCCTGGTAACTGTATTAGTGCCTTTTTCTAACGTGGCCGTTGGCGCACTCCCCGACGACTATCACTCCGTGACCGTTTCCCTGACCCTGTCACTGAGGCAATCTCGTCTCGACTAAGCTTGAGGGTTCCTCCAACGAATTTGCCGACGCCCATCCCTATACCTCTGGCTCGCTTCTTCTTCTGCGTGGATGATGGGTTCGAGTCATAAAGCCGCTTGAGGGTTGGATGATAATTGCCCAAATTTTTAGCCTGCAGCAAGATCAACAAAACATTGGGCATAACAATGCAAACAATACCTCTTCGACGGCCCTTTGCTCTTTCTCTCCTTGTTTCCGAATCAAGCCATTCCGTATACGCTTTGCCGCTTTATTGTGCTGCTCTCGACGAAACATGCTTTCACCCTTGCCGAATTTGGCCCCTCCTGACAACTCTAAGACACGGCCTGCCAACGCCCTTCCCTTCTGAGCATGATCAAGATCCAGTTCCGGGTTAAGGGATCCTGAGAGTAGTTTAGTGTGTACTAAACGATGGAGGAGGGCGTCGTTTTGGGCATTCGTGCTTGCCAGTAAACCAGATCCTTTGAACACACCCTAGAAGAACGAGGTCAACGAGAACGCGTACCGTTCACCATCCGACTCTCCATCGGGTGTCTTTTCCATGGATACGGGTTGCATGGAGGATGAGATGTTGGACACTTTGGATGACTGGAAAAGAGTAAGTATGACATTCGCAACACTAAGGCCGGCGTACCATAAATGATTTCCTGAGTTCCTTGGCCGAAGGGCGGGCCTCCGGTCGTTTCCATGTTGAATCTAGAAATACCATCACATCTGGTGTGCGCGATGAACTCCCGACAAAGTCATCGTCAAAATCTGAGGAGTCCTCAATGCGACAAAGGCTCGAGTGATTGGTTACATACCACTTTCGCATTCGCCATCTGAAGCTGCCTCGGAAGTGCTCCTGGACGAACTAATACCTGTCCATTCTTTCTCAGACTCAGAATCTGGACCATCCGAGTCGTTCGCTTCGCGTTTTGGTGCGGGGACGTCAAATGCGCTCAAAAATTGTTGACCGTGGGCATGTAGTATGCTGAGGAGTCTCTCCTCGTCGTTTTGTGCCAGTGTCATAGCTACTAAGAGTCGACTATTTGGAGGAGCGCTTACAGCAATATTTCATTTCCGACTGGCCGTATCGCCTCACCACACCGACTGTGTTCCGCCCATGTCAAACAACCGGAAGAGCAAGCTTAAATCACCTACGGAACAGAAACCTCTTATAGAAATACCTGAAGATGAGAAATGGCGGTTGATACGAGAAAGTGGCTTGCTTGAAAGATTCAATGATTCCGACCAAGGCCCCTCGTCCGCACCCACCCATCCAGTGACGACTGGCCCTGGGGAACCTGACGGTCCACCTCCGCTTGCAGAAGAGATATTCAATGCGCTCATGGTCATAATACCGCATACTTTCTTCCTCGTCATGATGGACATGTGAGTACAGTGATGCATAACCACATTCGTATTGACAATTGACGTGCACATGAAAAGTTTGATTCACCACCAGTACGCGAAACAACCGTCTTTCCATGATATCGCAGGCAGGCTCATAAATACGTTCCCGAGTACGTTTCATTAGTCCGAGCAATGGTATCGAATTCACTCGACCATCACCAGTCATGGCACTCTTCATGTTCTACAGTGAGTTGATTGGCTTATACCTTAACCCTCTGAGTAGCATTTACAACAACGGATTAGCAATTCGGCACAAGAACAATACGATAATACAGATAGGACTGTTATTACTTTCCCTCGGCGTTGGCCCACGCATGATATGGCTTGTCAACCGTGGATCCTGGCTGAAGAATATAGCCCAGGTAAATAACATCCCCTTCAAAATAGTAATTATTTCAGCTTATGCAAATGTATCAATAGTGCCCCCAGTTCGCCACGGTTTGGCTGTACACAGTCATCCAACTCAGGCTGTCTTTGGCGCTCCTCAGCCTTGTCCTAATAGGTGGCTGGACATGGTGGACGGGTATGAAGTTATTGCTTTGACTTTCATATTATACTTTGATTTCGCAAATGGACAAACGAGAAGCTACTCAATTACACTTGGTGTAATGTATGCCATTGATATATGCACCTATGTGGAGTGAGAGCTCAAAGGCTCTCACGACATAAGGCAGAAGTCTCGGTACTGAAAGAGACTTGTGGCAAGGATATTATTCTTTGCTCGATGATACGCCCAGTTGGATATGACCTTGAATCCGGAGGGCACCTTATACGAGCATGTCTCTACTCAGCCGACGTTGACCAGGACTCTGTCAATTAAACGTTGTGGGATTGAATCACAGGTTGTCATAGCACCGTTGCAACGTTGATCAAACGCCATCTCCTTGATCAAGTTCGCTCACGAGAAGTTCGATCTTAGCCTGTTGTGTTGTATCAGCATGTCAGCACAAATAAGGTGACTTTACACAAACAGAATAGGTCGTATTACGACCTTCAAGAACTTGGCGTAGTACGCGCAATTGCCACTTCAGACGACGGCTCACATGGCGG
>JBBPQT010000588.1:0-13469 GCA_038092715.1 Boletus smithii | reverse complement strand
TAACGACCCAGGCAAGGCCAATGTGTTTCGGTGTGTCAGAACCTCGACTGGCTGTATGACAGCATGGAAGTGCAAGAATCGGATCAAGATGCGCATACTAGTAGCTCACGCAGTGACCTGCGAGCACATTCGAGAGAGAATCAAGTTCCGAGACCTCAGCAGCTCTCTGTTGGGCTCCGAGATCAAGAAATATGCCGAACGGAAACGGGATGAAACAGGCATGGAGGTTACCTCGAACGAAGATGATTCCGAGGGTCCCGATGTGAAGTCGTTGGATGGCAATCTATTGGAAGTCGAGAATTTACCTCAAATGCGATGGCGACACACTCGCGTCCATCGATGAAGCTCACCAGCTGGAAGCCCGACTCGACTTGTTATCGGACAAGCTCTTGGCAGCAACGGAATCTCGAAGCTTACATAATCTGGCCACTGTTGAGTAATTGACCTTTGTTTGTACCCAACACTGGCAACTGCGTTCACGACTCACGAGCTTGCGACTAACCGTGGATAAGCTAGTTGCAAGCATTGATTAACCCAGTATTACATTGATTAATTCGCGGTGTGAGACAACCAGCGTGTAGCACGCTTTCTCTAGTACTGCGAATGGCTCACGACCGTAACGCACTGGTATGTCCTCAAGAACTGCCTACACTCTCAATTCTCATCCGTTCTCGATGGCATCACTAGTGGCTCACTGGACAAGATGAATCGGTAGAGGTTAACCAGCGTGCATTGATCGACAAGGTGCTTGCGCGCTACTCTGGCGAGTTCACTGGTGAGGCATCCTGGCAGCATTCCGTAGTGGTCCATTCTCAACTTCCAACTCTTGTCGACCTCAGTATTCCGGGAACTCCTCCAGAACTCGGACGATGCTCGCTCCTCCGCAGTCGAGATTCGTTTCGAGACTGCTGCATACCTACGTCGGAAAGACGGCGAGCAAGGAAACATCGATGTGCCGTCCCTCCCTAATCTCAAGTCTACCCATGTACGAGTGCTCGATGCTATCACGCCGTCTATACATCCATTTGTTGACTTTTCTTTCCTAAAGGTTGCCCAATGGATGTTTAGAAACAATGGAATCCCTTTTAGAGACGAGGATTGGACACGACTACGAAAGATCGGTTGGTGATCTACCCTTTTCTTCGGAATACCCGTTCTCTAATGCGTCTGGTTACTATTAGCCGAGGGAAACCCTGATGAGGAGAAGATTGGCGCGTTTGGTGTCGGTGAGCGAAAGCACTTCTTTTATCCATGTCGGTGGACAAACGCTCGATTAGGATTTTACAGCTTATTTTCGGTGACGGAAAATCCATTTGTTTCGTCTGGAGGTATAATGTTTTATATCTTTGCGTTTACAGTTATACGATTCAAACTTGGTTTCAGGGCATGGAATGCAATTCTATTGGAAGGATCACAAGGACCAGGTATCATTGTTTTCCAGCACACCGATCATTCCCCTCATTGTATCATCTATCAGTTAAACGTCCGTCGTGGTGATCTCCCTTCAAAAGCAACTGCAGACCCATGGACAACGTTTGAAATGACGTTGCGAGAGGCTGGTCCTATCCCCCCCGCGTTTGACTTTATGCGTTTCCTTGCATCCTCAATCACGTTCATGGTTCACCTGAATGATGTCGGCGTGTATTTCGACGAGCATCGCATTGGCCATGTTAAGAAGTCTCCTGGGGTGGCCAGAGCTGTCGACCTTCCCAAAGGACTGAAACGATCCAGCCAGTCGAATATCATGAATGTCAAAGGTGTACAATCTCACCGTGAGTCTTCTCCAGGCCGTCTGTATGCGTACTAATCATAGATTACCTAGCCATCAGGATCAAGGCAGAAGTCATGCATGCTGTATATACTGTTTGGACTGAAAAGCGTCCGTTGCTAGAGGTCTTGGAGCCTCGCAAGCCCAAGGGCGGCTTTTTTTCTTCCCTGGTTTCTGCCTTCACAAGTCAATCGACGCCTCAGTCAGAGACCCCAGCGTTACCACCACAACCTCCCAAAGATCCGACAGAGTTACATGAGATGAACGTGACTCTCACAGTTTTCACCGCAGACGTGGACGTCAAGGTGAACAAGAAACTCTCTGCAGAACTCCTCCGGTCTACAAAGAAGAATCCTCCAGCACGGCTCAAATACGATTTGATTTATGTGAGTGTTTTGATCCACTCAGGCCTTCATGAAGGCTTATCATGTTTCATACGAAGACCGGGAAAGATGAGTATGATCAGAGTCTCTCCGATGATAAGAACCAGCCACTGGCGTGCGGAAGTATATTCCAGGGTCTGCGTGCGGATTTGAATGGGTTGGTAATACTAAATGGCTACTTTGCTTGTTAACTAATATTGTGTCAGGGTTGGCCATACGCGGATTTTCATTGTCTGCGTCGACGTCTTCTCAACGTCTGCTTTCACTAATTTCTTTGCGTAGGGACACGCTACTGGTCAAACGACAGGTATTGGTGGCCACATGGCGTCCCGCTTCATCCCGACTGTCGAGCGTGAATCAATAGATCTCGTGTAGGCGTGTCGTTTTGTTTTGACATATATAAGCTTACATGAGCCCTCCCAGTGACAGGAATGTTGCAGGTAAGTAGCTCCCTACCAGTTTCTGATACCTGCTTACCTTCTTCTAGTCTGGAATAATGAATTGTTGTATGTCGGAGGTTTCCTGGCTCGTGCGGCATACGATTTGGAGCTGGTCAACATCCAGAATTTATGGGAAGGCGCGGCCAAATCTAATGGTACACCCGACTTCCGTCCACCAGAGGAGTTGGAGGATTGGCTCCTTCAGCGCTTTATCCATGTTCTCAAATTCTTCACCTTTCATCACTCTACTCCCTCATCGGAGGTATCGCGGTTACTGGAAACTTCGTTCTATGGATGCTCTAGTCTGCCCTTGAGGCTCCTCTCATCTGCTGGTATCCGCGAGGCCCCTGATATCAAGGAGTTCGACCCCCTTTTCTCAAAATTCCTTAAGCACCTCCCAGTTTTGCCTCAATCTGTTATCCATGAAGGTACCCATACCATCAAAGCCCTCCAGGCTCAAGGCATGCTATCCCCCATAACTTTTATCGATGTCCTACGAGAACTCCGTCAACATCCTCTCGGCGAAGAGGAACTCATTGCCTGTCTTAAATGGTGGACCGGCCTTAAGCAAGACAACTCTGACGTCAATATGGCTCAGATCCGTGTACAATTGTTGAATGCAGCGATTCTCAGCAGTACAGATGGAAGGGTGCTTCCTCTGTCATCAGTACAATATTTCATCAATACCAAGACGCTTGGTACCCATATTCCGTTGGACGGACCGCTTCCCGTGTCTCTCATGCCCTTGAATATCACCAAGCATTTTACGCCTCCCGAATTGACGAGTTTCAATTGGTCCGAGTTTACTATCATCGACTGGTTACAGCACATCTCGGAACCCGATGTCATGTCGGCGAATCCGGACCACGACTTCACCAAGTCGATTGACTGGGCGGAGCGTGTACTGATCATTCTATCACGCGTGTGGTCTTCGCTGTCGAATGAGATGCATGCCACGGCGAAGAAGGTGTTCGCAGCCAAGAAGTGTATCCCGACTTCTTGTGGCCTAACACCGCCAGAGCTCTCGTACTTCCCCAACACCAACGTGACGCTGTTTAGTGACCTTCCATTGGTACAGTTTCCTTCGGGTCTTGTTATCAAGGGTCAGATGGAGAAACTGCTCTCGTTTATTGGTGTTCGGAAACATGTCGATCTCCAGCTTGTTTTCGACCGGTAAGTCGACGTGGCGTTTATGGATTCCGTGTCTAAGGTCGTGTATGTAGGATGGTAAAGACGGGAGATTGGAGCATATCCGACCTCGTGGGCTATCTTGTCCAGGTGCGGGATACGTTGACCACAGAGGAACTCGCCAGACTGGCATCGACGGCGGCGTTACCCAAAGAAGGTCCCCCGCCGGCTGCGGGAAAGAAGAACCCTCGGTATTGCGCCCGAGAGCTCTACGAGCCAGCAGACATCTTCCGGCAATTACAGCTTCCCATACTTGATTGGGGCCAAAAGTCTAAGTGGCGGAGTAACTCGGAAGAAGGTTGGCCCTTGGTCTTCTGTACTACCATTAAAAGGTGACTGACCTGATGGCTTGTCAGCCAAGTTGCTGTATCGACTCGGATTGCGCCGTTTCCCACCTCTGGAGACTATAGTTACGCTGTGTGCTTCTTCGGACGCTGTTGTTCGGACGGTTGCTTTCAAGTATCTGTGTGATCACATTCCTTTGAAATACCCGGATTATAATCCAGACAATTTCGGGCACATTGCATTTATTCCTTCAGAGGGTGAGGATGGTGCTCATCTAGGAAAGCTAGGAGAAGTACGTTCCCCTCATAGTATCATTTTGTCTTTATTGACATGGTTACTTCCGCCGATGTAGGTATTCTCTGGGACACAGTGGAAAGTCCTCGGCTTCTCCGTCGTTCAAGACAGCTGTCGCGAAGCTGCAGTTAGTAAGCTTGGCATACAGGCTCACCCCCCTACATCGATGCTCCTCTCCCTGCTGGAGAAGACGCCACCACCGAATGAAGCGACTGCGCGACAGTGGTTTGAGACTTTGTCTGAGCGCATCTCGAGTATGCGTCCCCTTTTCTCTTTACGGCAGTTCTCTCATGGGATGTCATAGGTTTCACGCAACCTCAGTTGATTATACTCTCAAACCTCCCGATCGTCCCCACCAAGGGTTCGGGCGCTCAGCAATTGCGATGGCTCACGCCTACTCAGTGTTACCTGGGCGATGGTACCAAAGGCGAGTTCCACTCCAAGTTGTTCGTCTTTGTCGATTTCGGGCCTGTTGCCAACAGGTTTTTGAGTGCGTGTGGTTCGAAGAGCGAGCCTTCCATAGACGAGGTTGCGGAGATTTTGATTTCCGATCCCAGAAAGTTTTACGAGCTTTCTGGAGGGTACGAAAAGTACGTGTGCTCGTTCTCTCGCTCCTGTCGGTGGTTGCCTACTTGGTCAGTTTCTTGGCAGAGTTGCGCAATCTGGCTGTCAACAGCTATGCTATCACTACTGGTACAATGAGCAAGATGAAGATATCGCCCATCTTGCTAGGTATGCGTCGCCAGAAAGCTTCGAAAACATTCCTGGACAAGATTTCACCGGCGGAATGGGATGAAGAAGGGTGGGAAGATTTGCACGATCTGCGGAAACCCAGTGAGATTGTCATCGCTGACGACACGAACGCGTACCAGCTTTTCGGTGACTCTATCTTTGCTGCACCGCAAGAGGACATTTTGGAGGGTGCGTAACCGTATCGTTTAGCTAGACAGGGGACATGAACTAACTAGGGGCCAACAGGCTTTTACGCATCGCTTGGATCGCGTCGCTTGAGCACTGTCGTTAAAGAGGAGTACAAAGTCTCGAACGAGCTATCGGATACAAAGACTGCCTCCGACGTTCGGGCTCTCGTGCTCGAGCGGCTACCCTTGTTCCTCCACGAGCATACTCACGCCCGCACAAAGGTGTCGCTTTCGTGGCTTTCCAGCGCGCACAACTTCAAAGTCAAGGTGTTTTCAAAGTTGGTCGTTTCCAAAACACTCGATGTCGGGAATGGAAAGACGACGCGCACGTTGGACGCATCGGCCGCTGCGAAACGTGTCGGCACGGGACCGATCGAGCTATGGATTTCCTATAGCGCACAGGTGGACATGTATGAGTAAGTTGCTGCGCTCCGCTCTTGGTCGTTTTTACTTGGGTACTCAGGTTGTATGATCAGAGTCGCGACGTCTCTGTGTCGGTTGGTATTCGAGAAGGCCAAGGTCAACGATGCCCTCCTGTTTATGACGATTCTTTCTACCGATCTGAAAGCGTTGAAACGAAGAGGCTATAACGGTCAGTATAGTGTACATATTTGTCCCCGAGTTGCCCGACTCACGCCTACGTTCCATAGTGGACAAGATCCTCAAGCAACAGCAACAAGATAAGAAATTGGCGGAAGAAGCGAGGAGAAGCCGTTACATCGGATCGGAGCCATCCAACTCTTCGACGACGACCCCTCAACCAGTGGCGCCACAACCCCTGAGGGCGAATCATCCTGATTTTATTGCGACGCGCGCCAAGTCACCTACGCAGCACCCCGGACTGCCCGGAGGCTGGGAGCCCACACCTGGTTCATCTCCGCCACCCATCATCCCACCTCCGGCTGCGACGCCCAGCGTGCCAGAACAGCCTTTGAACGACTCCGCAACTACACGTTCACCAATTTCCCCTTCCACTCCCGAGCCTAGTAATAACGCCTACCCCATCGGGAACGCGCTGCAACATTTGAGACGGAAACTTATCTCACACATGCCATCGTCCTCGGAGCTCGTTAGATCCAGTCCGTCTCCCCAGGCTTCACAGTACGCTCGAGTTGCGTTTGGAACGATGAGTGTCCCGTTGATCTCTTTTTTTTATGACAGGAATACGCGCCATGTGACACCACAGAGTAACATTCGTGGGTGGACATATACATGTCTACATGGATTCTGATTTGACGCGTGTGTGTTGGTTCAGGGGCTAACGTTGATATGGCGATCAAGGCTTGCAAGCCTGAAGAAGGGACGTTACTCCATAACCGCAAGAGGATGGAGATCGTCAAGGAGTCTTTGAACGAGGGCTACTGCGATACGTCTGGTCAGATTGGTAATCTGGAGTTCCTTGGTAGGTTGGAGGTTTCGTCCCATTCCCACCCGTGATTGACAATCTGGCCAGGGAAAATGGGAGACGTGAGGGTCTTTGCTACCAAAGGTGAGAGAGAGACTGGATGACGTGGATTACTACTGAAGCGATGCCATAGATGTGCCCGACACCGACACGTTCATGGAGCGCATGCGCGACCCGCTCGCTCGTTTCATATACGTCGTGACGCCTCTCGCTCAGATATACAACCTTTCGACGACCTCGTTGCATATCTTTTATGACATGGCTGGAGGACTCATCGCGTTCAACCGGAACGGAAGTATTTTTCTCAATTTGCGCTATTTCGAGGCATGGCGTGAGTTGTTTGCTGCCGCCCCCTTTGCTTGGTGACGATGACGATGACGATGACGCTGAGGATAATTCTTTGATTTGACAGACGACGACGAGGTCAAGAATGGTCAACAACAACAAGCTCAGATATCCTGGTCCGTCTTTTCTTTCTCTGCGAAATGGAGGGGCTGGGACTGGGGCTGACTTGTGTTAGGTTCTTTACGCTCGCACACGAAATTGCACACAATTTGATCGAACCGCATAATTCGGAGCACGAGTTTTATTTTTCGGCGATATGTGAAGCGCACATGGTTGCGTTGTCGCGGCTCATTGGATGAAGGCGGGAGTCGGAGATATGGTGTATGTACTTGCATTTGTCTTGTGGGACTACTTGCTACATAGGTCTCCTTTTGTGAAGGATGGACGTTGTGATTTCTGGTGTTGCGATAGGACTAGGATTTGAGATGAAGCCTCCAAATATGCAGGGTGTGCGCGCTGTGGCAAGGTACTTGTCTAGTCAACAAATAATAATAACTTTATGTAAATTGAAACAATCGTTTGGTGTATCACCCACAAGTTCAACGATGACTTTCCTCCCCTGCAAGCTTATACCGTATCTGTTTCGAGTATGCTCCCCAAGTCCTGTGGGAAGCTTTTGCATCCTCAGGTATGTAGGACTGGCGAGTCATGCCACCTTTGAATCACTCGGACTCTGTGGTGCACGCATCATACAGTACAATATTCTCTATGAGGCGATCGACGAACTTGCTTGGCTTTTTGGACGTGTGAGCAACTGAGAATCATTGCGCCACCCGCCAGCAGGTAAGTGAGACCTTTGAATTCCATTCCCGTTACTTTAAGATATAATCCTTTTCCGACTCTAGCTAACAAAAAAAGCGGAAGGATCCATGCCCTGTTTAATACCATGCATGATGCATGGGGTTTTCTCTATTGTCGGATCACAGAGGTGGGGTAAAATGCACTATGAGTGACGAAGGCTTCGGTATACGTACCAAACCCGCGCGCGCTCTTGGTGCCACCCTCGGTGCGTAGTTGGAGATCGAACTGGAAGTCTTATGCTGATCCAGGCCGCATACATGCCAGTGACAGAGACAAGTTAGGAGGAGGGGCGCCAGTAAGTCACTTCTTTTGCAATTACGGGATGGAAGTCGACTTCAACTCTAGCAGTATGCTTTCCACGATGGTTAGTTCATGCGTCTTGTGCTGACTAGCGACCCTCCGGACTGGATCATATCCATATGGATCGCGGATCCGCCACTAACCAGTCACTTGATTGACGGGCGCGATCGTGCCGTTCTTGTGGTGACATTTGATTCTCTTTTGAAGATGATGCCTGGGATAAAGCTTGGCCAAGTTCGATGGACCTCCTCGGCTTCCTGCCTGCTGAGGTCAGACCGAACCGGAAAGGCCATGCCAACGCCTAACATGCAAGAGGAAAATTTTCTTTCCTCATAGTTTCGTCGCGCCTTGTGGTCGAGTCTGGGTTGGGGGCTGTTGTGCGGCACGACTGAAGTGTATCTCCCTTCCACATCGGACGTGATCAAGGTATAAAAAGGGCCAAGTGCCCTGCTACTGGTTAAGCCAGCAATCTTCACCTACATCGCTTTTCGCTTGTAGCACCATGTTCTTCCGTCTATCGTTCGTGACACTCATCCTTGCCCTGGTTGCCCTCGGAACGCCAGTCAAGCGTGACGCAGCCAAGGTCAAGTTGGACATCGAAAGCCTGACCACAGAGTCGGAGTCGCTCGACCAGTCCATCAAAGCTTTCCCCAACAGCGGCGGCACGTTCACCCAAGCATTGGTAAGCGCCGTGACTCCTTTCTCTTCTTGTGTGGCTGTATCAGAAACCCTGATCCCTCGCATTTGGCAGGCCATCCATCAGGCTACTACCACTCTTGCGAATTCCGTCAAGACCACGACGAGTGATCTCGACGTGAGTGCCCGCTAGCAACCCGCTCGCTGCCGACGTTCTCGCTCACGAGCACTCCCGCTTCTCCCCTCTTATCGTGTTGATAGGCTAGTCCCAAGTTCGCTGATGAGGATGCCAACGCCATCCTCAAACTTATGGATACTTTTGTACCTGTTGTTCAGATGAGCTGCAATGACCTTGTAGCGAAGAAAGACGCCGTCAGCAACGTTGCACTTGGGGCAGAAATCGCCAGGAAAGACCTCCAGACGCTCCAAGCCGATTCTAACGCGTTTTCGGAGGCGCTGTTGCTCAAACTTCCGGTACGTCCACGTCAAATAGGCTGCCTATGCCTATATCGATTCCTTTTTTTGGTTTCTCCAATCTGACGTGATTATATACGCAGGCGGGTGCGCAGAAAGATGCTCAGATGCAGCTCAACGAGATCGCTGTCGCACTCGATACTGCGATGGATGTGTATAAATCGACTTAGTAACTTTTTTTGGATGCGGTCGAGCGCGAAAGGTTGCCACCGTTACGTCTCGTTCCAGATGTAAAGTATGCGAGCTGACCCATAGTGTAATTTGCTTTACGCTTCAATAACGCACGGATTGTCGTGCGAATGAGAGATGCATTCTTGGACTATAGAGACTCGTCGTTGATCAGGCCCTTAGGCCTCAGTGGGGCGTCATGCTCGTATGATAATCAGGCGAGTGAAATTTTTGGTGTAAACGTATTACTTCACTGTCTACGGTATATCACTGGATTCAAGGGTTCAATGATTACACTAATTACGCTTCATACCCGACAAGTGAAGTGCACTGACGGGACCAACCCCGTCGGCTATAGATCCCTCATGTTCTCTGGAATGGCCGGATTAACAATGGAACCTGTGCTGTGTTCGTAGGGTCGCTCCGAAGAACAGGGCGCTACACGATAGCTGACCTGCTTCCGATCTCGCTGGCAGGTACGGCAAGCGCGAACTCAAAAGTGCGCACGAGGGTGAACAGAATGGCCTTTGTCCTGTTTATTTTGTATAGTTGGTCACAGTGCTCGACGAGAAGAAGGATGCGGGAAAGTCGTACTCATTCTACAAGAGAGAACCGATAGCCGATACATCCCCTAGGCCCGCCGATGAAGGTGAGCAGGTGGCCCCAGACCCCTGGAACATGAGAGGCAGCCTCGGGAATGTGTCCATCGTTCTGGGCTGAGGTACAGTCAGACCATGTGAGTTGTTCCAGTCATCATGGAAAGGGTGGCGGCGACGCACATGAAGCGCGCGCGTCAGGTCCCCACAACTGGTTCATCGCAAGAATCGGGATCATTATCCCGTCGCCTTTGCTGATTCTGTGGAACGCAGATAAGGATACACGTGCCATTCAATATAATGGGACATTACCTGATCGCGTTGTGGACGACGCCGTGTTTGTCGGTGAACGGCTTCTCGACGGGTAGGACGTCATCCTTCATTGCAATCCGCCCAGTCACTGGAGCTGGTGGGTGCACACGGAGGGTTTCTCTCACGATAGGGAAGTGCCATGAGATCATCCATTGATGGTGTCTCGGTATTGATGGAGAGGAGTTCTTCACGGAGTTTTGTCTGAACCTCGGGTGCTTGTGTTATTGCATAGAGTGCCCAGGTGACTGCCGTGTTATTAGACATTCCCATTCAGTCTGGAAAGTACGGTCGACCATTCGTGACAGCTTGCCTTGTGGTCTCATGGCCTGCGACAACAAACGTGGGAACCTCTGTCAAAGCATCTCAGGTCAGTCCTCAACAATCCATTGAACGACGTACGAGCCAAGACATCCGCGTCGGACAACCTTTGACTCTCGGGGATGTCTGTGGCCATGTTCGCCTTTACTAACAGCGACAGCAAATCTCGTCCGTGCAAGTTGTTCTTTTCGATCTCACCCTTTTCAGTCGCACTAGCCAGGGCTGCTGCTTTAGCATTCACGAGTAACTCTTTACCAATCCGTGCCATCGTGCGTTGTGCAGCATGAATTTTACGTGCACTTGCAGTTGGCTGTTGAATGTGCCACGGTTGAGTTGAGTGAAAGGTCCAGGAACATTCCTCTAGCACTTACGATGAGACGCAAAGGCGGAATCCGCGCTTGCAATAAAGGCAGTATGCTCAATCTCTGACTTTCAGAGAACATGGTCGAGAACGCCTCATTCAGCTCGTTCGACTTCCCACCGGTATCCGCGTCGAGCGCCTCGAAGTCGTAGTTAAATCCTATACGACAGGCATGGTCAGTGGCCTCCTTCCACGAGCACTGCCGAGCTTACCCGCAAGCCCGATGACGTCAAGGGTCATTCGGTTCAACCACGGTACGACGTCGATACGAGCACCAGTGGTCGTCGCAGCGGAGTCCTTGGCTATCCCGGACAGCCACAGATGACGAAGCTGTATTGACCGCGAGTTGAAACGAGAAGGTGGCCAAGGTATCATGATCAAGGCACGTACCCTATCAGCTTTTGGGAAGAGATGTCGATAAGCGCACGAATCTGTCCTGGACCAAATGCAGGGTTCTGTATTTTTCAGTTTAACTGTTCTCGACTCTCTGGAGTGTTTGATTTACCATAATACGTCGCTTTCAATCCCGAGATTTAGCATGTGTTTGTGAAAGGAAAGATGGATGCTAACCTGCTGACGATGTTGGGCACCCTCTACAATAAGTAGACCTACAAGGGATCAGTTTAGTCTGTGCACGCGGACATATCACGGCGAAATGAGCTTGCCTTCCCCGAAAATTTGGGTCAAATTGTATCTGGTCATGGGTGGTTTCTGATAGTCATTGCTGTGGAGAATATGGTTCACCGGACGGGTATCTATTGTGAACAACTCGTCTCTGGATATTTCTGTTAAGCACTGCCACACCCACAGAAGATAGAAACGTGCGTACATTGAAGAAACCCTTGTATTTCATCGTGGTTCCATGTTCCCGCACCCACTCCTAATAGAACTTGGACAGATTCTAGACGATGAGAGCCCCATAAATCAAGCCAGATGGACAAGGAGTCTTACAAAGTCCGTTATGTCTCCCATGTTTCCAAAGATCAAACTCGAGGATTTGGGACCACGTAGGTGGCGCAATGGGGATGTTCGGAGTTGATGGTGCACGAGCTGGAAGAGCTTCCAGAAAGCAAAGCAAGTCACCGAGGCAATCGCAGCGAGCAACAATTTTCCCATTGGAAACATACTCGTTGCCTGAGCTGTGATTGTAGTCATAAAAATTGGGGTGTGCGCAGATACGAAATTAGTTCGATACAGCTGCAGAGGGTGGGGAGACTGCATTGAAAATGTTTGTGAATTTTTGTACCGGTTTCGCACCAACTTTCACCCGTTCAAAGGTTAGATGTACTGCGTACGCTCTCGGCGGTTACCAAGCTCGATATCATCTTCCAGGACAGTTTTAGGGACGTGCCTGAGGCCTTGCGAGTTTTTGGGGCGTACGGCCTTCGGAGACCTTGAAGCCTGAGGCGGCTACGTAGCCTTGTCAAATATGTAAGTTTTGATATTCCGCAACAATGATCCAGGTTCTGTCACTGAGTACTCTGAGTACTGAGTGCCAGTTCCATTCGTGAACTGCTTTACATATCTAGTCACCTTGCTTGCCAAGGTCTCCCAACAATATTGGCTTCGTGTTGCAAAACGTCCACATGAACAGAAAATTAATTGATAGTCTGGTGTGTAAACTGTGCGATGTCAATCCATATCCCGTGAGCGCTGAGTCAGGTGTTATTTCGAATGGGTCTGTTGTGTTGTACGTGTATGCTTACAGTCGATGGATGATTATTTTTGGTACCTCTAAATGTGTTGTGGAAATCTTTTCAATGAATGACGTCCAAACGGATTGGTCTTCGCCGGCAGCGTCGGCCCCTTGTAGTACTAATACCGGCACAACTCGGCACAACTTACAGATAGGCTGTGCGGCCCTGTGAGTCATCATGACGTTGGATGTATGACTAAGTACATATCTGCTCTTGGGAAACTCACTGACGACGGGACTGACGCGCTGACGTGTCGCTGATGATGACGTAATGAAAACACGCGTAGTCAGTAGTATGACATCATTGCTGGCACTTCTTCCTGCCCTGTGCTCATGGCATCAATATTACATGTCCGTAGTACTACGCCACAGAACTTCATCAGCCAGTTCCCTGCCACATCTCGGCCCTCTGACCACGACCAACGCTGCCCCACCGCAATCACTCATCGTATTCTTCTCGCTTCCCCTCTTCTCTCATCTATCCAACGAAACTTATCCACTTAGGATTCACCCTTCGCTTTCTGTCACAACAGCCAGCCGCAGTACTGGGTATCCGAGCAAACTTGCGATCTTGATTCACTTGTATCTACGGAGAAGATCCCTATAAATAGAACATCTCTGAAAAAAATAGCCAGGTACTATCTCGCACTTCCCCCTCCACGGGTTATGTAGCGAGGCACAGTCAAACTCCGAGCCTTACGTTCTCCGATATGGCCTGACAAGTAGCGGAAGTTGAGACTGGTGTGTGGAATCGCTCCGCAGAACGGGGCGCTGTAAGA
>JBBPQT010000587.1:0-13469 GCA_038092715.1 Boletus smithii | reverse complement strand
GCAACATCGACAGGATAAGGACATCATCCATGGCTTCCAGCAAACCTGCCGACGCATCTGACGAGAATGTTTTTCTCCCTCTCTGTTTGCCCTGAGGTTCCCAATTGAGGTCCTTTGGATCATCATCTGGCTCAACTTCGGATTCGTCGTCTTCAGGGGGGGGCGGAACGGAACATTTTGGATTTTCAGCCAGGACTTTACTGAAGTCATCTTTAAACCGTTTCTCTAGCATGTCGCGCAGACGATCGCACTTCCAGTGCTTGACGTGCGTAAATGACAAGCCGTACTTTCCAATGGTTGAAGAATGACATCTCGGATTCCCTGGTACTTGAGCCTCCGTCTGAAAGCTAAAGAAATGAAACAGAACGTCGTATTTCTCTTACCATCCACTCTCGCTCCTTACTGCGAGGAGCTCGGGAAGAACAACATCTTGTGATATCGATTATACGTCCAGAGATAATACCTCTCGAAAAAGAAAAAAAAGAAAAGAAACGCATCTTGACGGTCATAAACACAGACATATCCCAAAAAGTGCGCCAGAATCACCTCCGACCCAACCCACTCAATTCCCAAGCCATCCTGCGCTGCATAAACGGCACCTTGCCCGCCACCCACAACGCCCAATCCCGAACCGTCGCCGGGCTGATCGGCAACCACCAATACATCCACGCCCCCGTCTTCGAACCCATGATCGACAAGAGTCCTTTGGTGAGCCCAATCACTCCAAGCGCGCGTGCATGTCGCACGGCGGCAAAATCGCGCAGGATCGCGTCCGCTTCGGAGAGTGGTTTGGTCTTGGTGGCGTGTATGTGCTTCATCAGGGCTTCACCCAAAAAGACGGCATCGCGCAAGCCAAGGTTCATACCCTGCCCACCGGCAGGGGAATGAATGTGTGCGGCATCGCCCACGAGAAGTATAGCGCCGCCCTCTGGCTCTCCTGGTTGTAATGACCCTGAAGAACCAAGGCGGGTAAACGGCGTATCGGCGATCGCAGCATGGTTGCGGAAACGGGTCGCCCAGACGACGTCCTTGATACGTATAGACTTGGCCTTGGGGTTCACGGAAGGATCAGAGGATATACTATACGGGCCGAATCGATCGACAAGGTCTTGCAAATACTCCTTGCTGGGCGAGTGTGGAATTTCTCCGTCTTCCAAGGGGACACCTGAGCCAATGCGGTAGAGTCGGTCAGTAAGCGTGGGGTGACCGTTGGCCATGAGGTAGTCGTTAAAGGTGGTGGGCAAATGGGCACAAAGGAATAAACTGTTCGGGGACAGGGTGGCAGTGAAAGGAATATCCTCTTCCGGAGCGTCAAAAGTGACATCTGCGAGGATCATCTGCGCGAGGTTGGTCACCTTTTCCGCCCGTTCACTCAGTGGATCAGTGAAACCGATACCAGCCGTAGTACGAATCTAAGTTCAGCAGTGAGCGATATGACATCCAACATGGGAAAACAAGGGACTTACCACTGAGCGTGCACCATCGGCACCGACTACATATTTCGCGGTGATCACTCTACCGCCATCAAACACAACATCCGTCAGCTGCGCATTCTCCGTGTTGCGCTTCATTCCGACCACCTTTAGAGGTCGATGAACAGACACGCCAAAGCCAGCCAGCTTTGTCCCGAGGACATGTTCCGTCAAGTTCTGGGGAATGACGACGACGTAAGGGTGGCGGGTGTATTGTTTAAGATCCGCAATGTCGGGATTGGCCAGAACGCCTGAGCGCGTCCCGACCTCGAGCCTCGTTGCTTTATTTCCCTGCGATATGATATCGTCTGCACACCCGATGGTGTCCAGTGCCTTTGACAAATGGCTCAGACACGAGGTTCAGAGGCAGAAAGGAATACTAGGCTTACCTCCAGAGTGGCAGCATGGACTACGAGGGCGCGAGAGGTGTTTTCGCCGTGCTGCACAGCGTCAACAATGACAAAGTCACGAAAGCCATGGTGAAGAAGAGACAAGGCGGCGGCGAGGCCCGTCGGACCTGCGCCTACAATGAGAACGGTGGTGGTATCAGGCAATGACATTGCTGTGGGATGTAGATCAATAAAACAACGTGTGGGTGTTTATGTATGATCGTCAGACGGGCGTGGGCCCATCTTAATTGCACCAGATTTGTGTTTGACGTTAACCGCTATGCCAATTCGCGTGGATGCCGGCCGTCCGTGCAAACTGTAGAGAAGATTGGTTTGTTGACAAATCATGATGACCAACCGCTTATTTATCCGACTCTTTTCACGCTGTGCCGCAGTTGCAGCGCACACACGTAACTCACGGCTTGTTCAACCAGCGGAGTCATTCACAGTGACGCCGACCGCCACAAATGCCGTAGCCAATTACACAGCAGGATGTGACTTGCTCATAATGCATGACTTTTTGTCACACAAACCTAATGAAGATTAGGAACAACTCGTGTGCATTATGAGCAAGTCTACTGTAGCTGATCAAGCCGAACTTCTTAACTGTGCGAGGGCGGGTGATTATTGAAGGGGGGGGATTAATAATGCCAGAAGAGTCACCGGGTCACCGAGCACCCATGTCCAGTAAACAAGTCCTGATCATGGATCGTTGCAGCCCAATGACATACAGCGACTCGATCGACGTGGCGCGCCACATCCAGTATAGTATCGTCTAAATAACAAAAAAGAAATAGATATATAAACCGTTCGATCGATCCACTCCCCCAAAGCCTCACGCCGAACACCTCACCTCCCCACCCCCCACCATCGCAATCGTCGCCCCAAGACACCACCCCAACTCCGTCCCCTGAATCTGCTTCCCAAGCTCCACGTCCCGCCCGTCCGTAAACTCGTACCCAAGTCCCAACAAGGCGTGCATAAACGTCAGATCGAGACACCACTCGGGTCGGTTGTCCAAGTCCTCCATCACGTCGGAGTAGGCACCCCAGTGGTCCACCCAACTGCTCGGACCTGCACAGACTTGACGTGCGAGGGTGGCGATCGTCGAGACGGTGATCCGCGGTTGGACGCCGTTGGGTGGTGGGGGTATCAGGGGCATGACCCGATCGTAGAAATACGAGAGGAGAAGGATCCTGCCAGTCGGGAACGCATCCAACAACGAAGGTTGGTAGACACCGTTGAACGAGCACGGTTTGACCTCGCAGACACTATAGTTCATGCGATTAAACCGTCAGTGTGGTCTACGACGCCAAAAAAAAGTAACTCACGCATCCTTGGCCATGACCAACTCCAAAATCCGGTTACACGCCTCGAAACTCCCAACGTCCTCCCCCGCCATCAACACCTTGACCTTGCCCTCCTCCGAAGGGACGTCCACCACTTTCGTCGACTTCTGCGCGAGACATGGATTCGCCACCCGCGGCAACTCACCCTCCCCACTCACCCGCGTCGTCCTAAACCCATCCATAAACTCCACAACCCGATGCACGCTCTCCCTCGCACTCTTCAACCCATACCCCAAATACGAATGCTGATACAACACCCTCTCCTCCCCCCCAAACACCAACTCATACTTGTGTTCCCCATCCTTGAGCACCCCACCCACATCCCCTCCCTTTTCCGGCTCAAATACGATCTGCGTCGACCCACCCCCCAAATCCAGCACCGCATACGTCGGCGCGTCCTTGGGCGAATCCGCCCGAATCGTACCCAACAAATAATTCACCGTAATCCACGCATACACACCTTCGTCTTTCCCATCCATAATCACCACCCCATCCCTCTCCGGCACCACGAACGGATACCTCGTTCTCAACCGCTCCTCCACCGCCTCCAAAATCGCCCGACTTGTCTCAACGCCGAGTAACCGTAACCCAGCCGTCGCTTTCACGGCCAACGGCGTACATCCGTGCAACGACGCCGGTACGACACGGAGCGCTTCGTCCAAGAGCACGTCCAGACTCTCCGCAGCACCTTGTGGCGTCTTGGTTCGATCAGACAACCCCGGTTGGATCATCTTGAACACTTCGTATTCGTACGCGGGCGACGGTCCGCAGTAGTTGAACTTGTAAATGTGGATACGAGAACCGGTCGAACCGGCGTCGATCATGAGGGCGTATTGCACGAGCGGGAGGTGGGGTGCGTACGGGTCGGTGCAGTGGACCGTTTTCAGTGGGTCGGGATCGGTTTCGGGGGATGTAGGTACGGTCGATGGGGTGGAGACGGTCGACGAGGGGGACGGTGATGGCTGGAACACGTCGTCTAGCGCATGCGTTTCGATGGGTATGTTGCCTTCTGGCGGGTAAATATCTTCTAATCCAGGTGTTGGAAGATCTGGGAGGGTGTTGGCTGGATTCGAATTGAAAACAAGACAAAAAATGGCGTACCTACTGAGAGGGCGTCTCCACGAGGACCGAAAAACCAGACGAGTCCCATGAGTATGCCACATCCGATCGCTATCTTTTTCCAAGCGAGTTTCCTGCTCGCTCGGCCAGGGCCCATCCCACCTTCGAGACGCTCGTAGGCGTTGTTCCTCGTGGGTGTGGCAATCATGGAGAAGCGACGAGTGGAGAGGGTGGAACTTTGACCACGAGGCTCACGGCCTGGCAGGTCAACAGAGGTGGAGAACGCCGAGCGGTGTTTACGGGGAATGTTGGCTGGTAGAAACTCAGAAATTCAAATGGTCGAGTTCGCTCTTCGACGTAAGCGTTTTATATCCGAGCAACGGCTGCGGCTTTATCCCACACGAATCCCAAAATACAGCGGGCACATTTCGCTTATTCAGTCTAACGAGGTACATGGCACATATCGAGTAAAAGATGGGGTCAGGTTGGACTCAAAAAGGACTGCGATGATTGGATAGAAATACGAAAGTGGGGGGGAGGGGATGGGGATGGGGTTACGACAATGCTCCTAACCAATGGAAGAAGGGGAAAGCTGATGAGTGTAGGAATGAGTACACGGAGCATCGAAGATTACAGCCTGATCACCCAGGCTGGGGCTAGGCATAAATCGTTCGCGAAGGAAAAAAAAAGGAAAAAAGACGAATTGGTATGGAGAAAAGACAAAGACAACTTCGGTGGAGTAGAAATCATGAATCAGGGAACTCCGGGCACTCGATATGGTGGCTGCGAAGCAAAGCCTGGCACGTCATTGCTCGCTGCTTCCACATCTCGCCCTCCCGCCTGTATTGTTCCAGACTCTCCTCCAAGTCCCGTTGGTGCTCTAGCTTACGCTTACGACTCCGGCGAGCTGCGATCGTGTTTTGACGTCGCTTCACTTCAATCTGCTCCTGCTCCGAGAGCGTAGGAGTCAAACCCTCCTCGACAAGTTGGTCTTCCTCATCCCCCGGGCCAGCGGTGCGAAGCCGCTTACGACGCCAGGTGGCAGGAAGCTCTTTCCGAGAAGTAGTGGAGGGGGTAAGATAGTTGCGCGATTGGGTGGGTGCGTCAACCGGAACAAGGGACTCGGGTGTGACGTTCTTGCGAGTACCGGTAACGGTGGACTTCCGTTTGGCAAGCGCTATCCTTCCGGACGGAGAGACGCTGGGAGAGTCGATGAGCGGTGTGTTCGGAGATTCTAGACTGTACATCCTGTCGAAGTTGGGTTGATGGGGAGAGATGGGAGGCTCATTCTGTGGCAGCTTCGACCCCTGATACGTGGCGTCGTGGAACTCGCTAAACAGAGACGGAAATTCGCCAAACGAGTCATTTCCACCGAAGTCGCCCATCAGAGGACTTGTCATGATGTCCGCATCCATGTCGGAGCCGATAGCAGGGGTAGTGAGTAAGTCATCGTCGAAAGGCGAATCGATAAGTGGCGAAGTCAGATACTCGTTGAGATCGCTGGCCATATGAAGCTCCGGCGTTGCTGTTACGGAACAAGATGAGTCGAGTTTTATCAGACACATCGGAAAAGAATACCAACCATTCAGGACGTCCATGAGTGACTGGATAGCATCAGCATCCGTCACTTCTATGGTAGTCGCTACCGGCGCAGTGCCCTCGATTGGGACATCATTCGCGCCGGGATCGCCGGGTTGTTGAGCCAGCATGGTCAAGTAGTTGGAGCAAAGATTTTCGAAATCTGGCGAAGACAGGAATGTTTTGGATGCTTCTTCAAAGTCTGTTCTACGTGGAGTTGTTCGAGGGGCAATTGGCAAAAACTGGGGTATCCCATAGTGGGCAGCAAGATCCGAGATGTTATTAAAGACCTGGTTAGACGTCCGGGGACGTGCAGAGTGGCTGTTTATCGCAGCATGGCGAGTAGACAAGCTTGAAAGTTCGGAACTTTCAAGGACAGCGGGCGATGAGATTTTATGACCGGGGTTAGGTGAGAGACCGGGATGATGCGAGATCGGCCGTTGATTTACAATTTCCTGCACGGGAAGGACATGTTGATCTGGAGTATACGATAGATATTGATCTGAAATTGCGGAGTGGGGAGGGGTTATCGGATATAAACGGGAGCCAGGCGACAACGCGAAGGGCCTGGCGGGACTGGAACCATGAGACGATGTCGTTAGCGCCCTATTCTCAGCACAAAGGGTATAGTGTGCATCCGTGTGCGGCGTGAGTTCAATGTGACTCGGTGAGCACTGAGACAGCCGTGACCCCGAAGGCCGCGCCGATGATGTTCGTGAGTGCCCTGGACGGGACGGACGAGACAGATCAGGCGACCCAGGGATCGACGCATAACCGTGAAGAGATGCTGACATGACTGCGCAGCACAGAATGCCGATCTCAGTCGGTAGACAGAAATCGATACAGGAATGCGTTTTGTGCAGCGATGCCGAACAGACAGAGCACACGTAGGACAGAATGAAACAGATGCAGATCGAACTGAATCACTCACGGATAGGGAGAGTACAAGTGACTCGAGGACGACTAAGGAGCAGTGGGGTATCTGCTCCCAGGGGTCGGTAGATGGGGGTTAGGAAGAGAAAATGGGATGGCGCGCAACTCTGACTCGATCAGCTTATAAAGGACCCGTTTTCACAGCTTTTCAAGCTCAGAACGCGTGTTCCCGAACGGCGGGAAAAGCACTGCCTTACCGCCTTACGACAAAACTATATCGTTTTTTAGTATAGAAAAATTGAAAGAAAAAATATATATGACATGGAACAAACCATCGAGGTTAGTCTGGCCATCAAGAAAAACAATGAATCCTACGCTAGGATGAAACAAGTCGAACTTGCTGCAAGGACCCAGCTCCCGACGACTACGGACTCGGAGGACCTTAAACAGCCGCATCCCCGCGCAGCCTTCGTGGGACCAACCGAACCACGGGATAGGCTGAGCCAAGGCTGAGTCAAGGTTTGCGCAGGCGACAGTCCGGCCACCGGATGGGCCGAGAGCCAGGGCAACCGACGGCATGGGAAATGAGCCTAGGAACATCAGCCTATCGGATGACAGCCCGCCTATTGCTCTTCGTACCACATGTTCGATCCAGTACGGGGATGCAATTCATCCACATCTAATCAGCATTGATGTTCCATATCTCGCAGCACCCTTTGAAGTGAAACGATCCAGGTGTTCTGCTCGACATTGAAGAGGATGGGGCCAGCAGAGCCGAGAGGTTACGTGTCCAGACACCGTGACCGCACCCCCGGTGTCCAACAAGCTTACCGGGCTGACTCGATTCCAATCAGAAGACTGCTGCCAATCGGAGCACACTGAATGGCGGTATCGCACCGACCTGGCAAATGTCTTGCTCCACTCTCCATGGACTGTTATGACACTGATTTTTCTGCAACGAACAAGTTCGTGCGATTGACATGAGCAAGCTAACCCAACATAAATTGTACACCACATTGGATTGCATCACCATGGCGACCCTGCACAAGATAACGGTTCTTGCACTTTGGAGACTGAGCAGACACAGCTTGATTAAATGCTTCGAATGGACTTTTCCGTGGGAATATGAAGCAATCTGAGCGCATTAATGCCGAGTGAGAGGCGCAGCAACTTGGGCTGTGTGCGGGAGCTCGCCGCCGCCGTCAAAGTGGTAAGTTGAACCTCCCCCTTCACAATGTGAATAGCCCAGCCACGAAAAGAAGTAAAACACTTAGCAGCAGGCGTGAATGCTATGACGGATCTCCAAGGTATCGCCGTTGCACCGACCACACCCTGGGTAGCGCTGAAATGCACATTGGACAAGAATGGCTCTAAGCACTGCGGATTTACGAGAGCTGGCCAGGAGGCTGGAACTGAAATGATTGGCAGAATAGAAAGGACTCGGACAGAAACGGACAAGCCGAGTCGCTCAACAAGCTTGTAGTACCAGAATCGGAACAAAACATATTTGTACTAGATTTACGGCCATGTTTATTACAACTACTATATCCAAGAATAGTAATAAACTATTACCACACTTCTCCCCTAGTGACCTTCAGGTATAAACGGCATTCCCTGGACTCGTCAAGCACTGCCAATCTTAGGAGAATGTCATCTCGCCAAGGTCGAGGACGAGCAGTGCAAATTTTGGGGTGTGAAACCGCAGCAACTGGTGCGAGCTGCCAAAAGCAGTGCAATCCTCGTATTCGGAAATCACCGACCCGAGATTGGTCCGGATATAAAGCTCAATCATCCCAATCACTGATCTTGTATCTCAACACCTATTTTCTACACCTCTCTCGAACAAGACCAAGCTTCACAATGACCAGGGAGGCATACGATCAAGTGAGTAGATCGATGTGCGCACCCCACACAAATTGGTCACTGACGAGTCCCATGTCAAAAGGTCGTCAACGCGCCCCACCAGGCCAAGCTCTCCCATGAGCTCATCGCTGCTGCGGCCTCCTACGAGGTCCGCTATCCCCTCTTTTGACACAAGACATGCTGACCGTCTTGTAGGCCGTGAAAGCGTGGAATGATCACAAAGAGAAAAACGGCGAGACCGTCAGTCATGCCAAGGCAAAGGAAATCATGTGCGTCCACACATACCACTCCTAGACGCGGTGTCTAATGTGTGGGATTAGGGCGGGTGCTGCTGGTTTTTTTATCGACCGCCTAGTTGAAACCAAGGGTCTCGATGCGATCGACAAATACAAGGCCAAGCAACATGGTGAGTGATGAGCAAAAGTACAGAAATTTTAGCCTCTGACATTCCGTACAGCTGAGGAGCACCACGAGAAGCACCTCAAGCACCATCATTAGTTCAATGTATTGGATGTGTAATGTCCTCAGACTGTACTAGTTGTCCTCGACATGAATTCTTGTATACCCAAAGTAACGCTTGCTTTGAATTACAAGCTTGAGTTGCGCATGGCCACTTGATGCGCATCCCCGTTCGGGCGAATTCTGTCCAAGAGACGTGATCAACGTGCACATCCCAGCACTGCGTGGTAATTTTGTCGACGCTTATGGTCTTGTCCTGCCTTGCTGGCAATGCACATATAATGTTGTAGCTCACCGGCACCTCAGAGATCGAATGAAATTTACATAAGTGGGTAGCCCTTGGAGGGTTGGGCGACAAGAATAACAATAGACATCCCAATCAAATTCACAAGTCGGTCTTTACTCTCTGCCCCTTCCTTCATATCGAGTCTGCTTTCCTCTCACGACCGTCGCATACCCGCCCACCATGTACACTCTCTGTCCGAGTTCCCATCTCTTGTTGTCTTGCTTGCTTGCTACCTCGTCGACGCCATTCCTCGTCTCCGCTCTCCGCTCATCGATTGGGCCTCCAGCACCACCCCAACGACGCGAGACAAATTATGGCTACTATATCCCAATGGACGGAGGCGGCAGCATGCTAACAGTGCGTACTGTAGTCCAGTATTGTTCAGGATGTTGATTCATGTCATCTGCCTCCGTAGCAAGTGCAAGGTACATACCCTCCAGGACTTGGCGAACCCATCAATGTCATCATATCAGCCTACTCTGATTCACCGGTTCTCCAGAGCAGTGTGAACAATGGAGGTGTCATCAACTATTACCAGTCAGTCTGCCTTACTGGTCCATCACAATGTCCTCCCTCAACTAGCTTGGCCTGTCTAGGTCTTTCGGTTTCTCGACCGAATGCTTGGGTCAGCATTCCGGTGACAATCAAGCTGCGGACCTCGGTGATGGGAGCGGATACCGTATGCATTCCATTCTGCATGAGTAGCCATCCTTCTCCCCACTCACATATCCCGGTCGGCAGTCAACCAGACAGCGGTCATAAGATGGGACTATGGCAATGCTCAACTCGGTACTTGCGAAGAGACGATTGAAGGCGGAAATCACATCCGGTATTGGATCCAGAACGGGTCCAGTGCGGATAGCGGCGCGATCTTTATGGCGGTCTCATACGAGATGCCGATCGCCGGTACGTTCCTTGCGCTAGTCTCGCAGGATTTCTCTCTCAAAGATTATCGATTATCGCTCACAGACCAACACAACATTGTTGTCAATGGGTCGGTGTTCGGAATATCACATGGATCTCTCTACTGACACGACCACCATCATGACGTGGTAGTTACAATCTCGGACGCGACTGGCTGGTCGGTAACGCCACATCACAATCGACTATTATTCCCACCTCCAACCTCACAAACGCGAGCACGTACTCGGGTCAAACGTCGTTCAACGGATATACGTACCACACCTCTGTCAACTACGTCTCTGGGCTGCTCCAGAATACCAGCGTTGGCATTAATCATTACCAGACCGTCGCTGTCAACGGCACGAATGCCATCGATGGGCTCGTCGCTGTCATGACGGTCAAGATCACGAGTCAGCCTTCCACAACCAGCAGGCACGTCTCTTTCTATCTGCCTCTAGAGTCACTCATGGTAATATCAACCGACTTACCTCGTGCTTAGTGCGGAGAGGTCACATACACCTATCACACTGTATTGGATGTCCCTCGTGCTTGCGTGCTTGGTGACCGTTTCATCACTATAGCCTCACCATGCATATGCATATGGTATCGCCATCTCATACTCTGACGGATCCGGAAGTATCAGCTTCCGGATGCGTACCACTTGGACTCTTCGGACACAGACCACCGCGCCGATTTTTTGGAGAGTACCCTCCTTACTGACACCCGCTTACGACTTGTGATGACCCATTCAGTTAACGAACTTGATTATATTCTTACCCTTACCCTATTACTCACCATCACGCCTTGTTATCCCTATTATTTGTTTATATGAGAACATCAGGATACTGACTGACACAAGTCCCAGGTACGGACATTTTCACCAATAGAGGGTCCATGTCACACATACTTTGTAAATAAATGTGCAATATTCCATTAGACTTGGCATGCCAGATCAGTAGCCAAGTGTGTTGTGAACCACAACGAACGATTCACCCGAAAGACAAAATAGTGTTGCACGGATCAAAGATCGTCTACTCCGATCAGCATATTCCACACACTTATCGCTAGAGGGAGGACGGCGTTGTCGGCGATCACACGTTCACTGAGAGCATATACAGAAACACAAAGAGTACACACTTGACCTTGTGCAACCCACCGATACTATGGACTGGCGCTGGTGAATGATGTCAATGAATATGCTCATTGCAAAACGGGGGTTAGAAACCCTGACCAGGAACGTCAACGACGAAGATCAGAGCGCACCACTATGGTCGACGATGGAAGGCACTGTGATATCCAGCGCAGACACGAAAGAAACGCAGAGGGCGAGAGCACTGAGCACATATGCATGCCGGTCAATGTGACGACAAAGGGCCAGATAAAAGGAATACTTATGATATTATACCTGAGCTTGGCGAAGATGTCGAGCGATGAATGCGAGATACTAGTAGGTCAGAGTGAATGAGAGGGTGTAAGTTCTCTGGGAGAACAAATGAGAGCTTGTTTCGAATAAGAAGCCTTCTTCTTTCTCGCCTCTTGGCATGCTGCGAGCTGTGAACTGAAGCTGCGTCAGCCTGGGATACAACCTGCCCATGATCAGTCTATGCTTTATAGTACTAAACTCCGGACCTTCGAGGTCAGGAAGACAGTCACGAAAGCTTCCGGGTCGGTAGCTATAGCCTATGATCCTCTCGTTCTAAGAAAAGGGGAATTAGTATACAATTTACAAACCAAGTGGGAAGTCGACGACAACTTGGAACCTTCAAAGCTGTACAATGCCCCAGAACTGGACGGAAGATGTGCAGGGGACAAAGCTGCCAGCTAGCTTCGGGGTCTCTGTCCGTCGACCTCTAACGGTGGTCGGAATGAAGCACATTGAACACGGAGTTGAACGTGCAGGTGACGGATGTTGGGTTTGAAGACGAAAGAATGATAACCGCGAAACATGGAGTCAGTGGTTTGGCATGTTCGATGTCATGTCGCTTGCTGCTCGACTTGGATTCGTAACAGGGGGTAAAGGTGACCACTGACTTCGCGTCGCGGGCAGATGGATGTCGTTTGTGATGCATGATGCTCCAGCAGAGGATATCCCTTTCAATACGGGCACCTTGTCCTTGAACAGTTTTTGGTGTCCCTATGCCTAGCTATAGGGTACCCGAGTCACAAAATCACCAAACACTATAAAAGCGGGCAATAATTTCGATGCGCCACTCACTATGATTCCCGATTCACGCACCAACGTTTCAACAACGAACTTTGACCAGACTATTACCACCAAACTACTTGAAGAATGCACCATGATGAGCCAAATGGGTATGATTAACGAACCACCAAGAACAAAGCAGAAGGCCTATCACATAAACAGACACCAGTAGAACCATCTAGCATTATCCCCGACCAATTCCCCAATCGACACTCAGGTCTAGGCGTCAATATGGAATCCTTCGGTCTCTGCGTAGACAATACCACGGTTACTGCAAGAATCACAGAGTGTATCAACGATCATTCGTTCACAGCATTAAAACAACATGTCTTACCCGGGCTCGCTGGCAACGAAGACGCAACCGTCACTGGTGATGGAGATCCATCAGCTCACTCACTCGGCATTTTTGAAAACAAGATACTCACACTGTGCCAATGTCACCTGGAATAACGACACTAATGGTCGCATCGACGTGCACAGTGGCCAAGAGGTCGATATCGACACCGCCCGCAATCAGCTGAATGCAAACATCGGTGGGGTCACCTCCACCGATGACAACGTCAATTGTGACCACATCACCACACTTGACGCTGGCAGGCGAAGAGATGTGCAGCGCGGAGACGAGGGAAGCGAAGAGGGCGAGAGCACTGCGTACGCACACTGGTCAACACGACGACGAAGGGCGAAAGTAATGAATAACCTACCTGAGCTTGGCGAACATATCGAAGGATGAATGCGAGAGAGTAGGTGGACTGGAGGAGAGAATGTAAGTTCACTGGAAAATAACGAACGACCTGGCTGGCTTTTATATCGGAGAGCTTGCCTCGAGTATGTAATAAGGATTATTTTTTTGCCTGCTAGTACCATGTCGCAGTCAGCTATGTAGCCGAGGGCCCACCTGCCAATCTGCAAAGACGGTTTGTGACGTTATCGCTTGACGGCTCTATTACGGTGGATTTGGGGTGTCTGATTGGTGGGGAGGGCCGCTTACCAGTCGCTTATTCGGCTACCAAAAGCAGAACGACCAAAACCCAT